>CALYDF020001523.1:0-24982 GCA_944474145.2 Dicrocoelium dendriticum
CATCGAGCGTGTCTTTACCATAGACATGATAAGGAAACCGAAAGTAAGACACACTAAAACATAATCAAAAAACTATGAGGATGAGTGCTAACTTCAGATCTTTAACTAAAAATCCATGTCTAATATAATACTGGCAAAATTATAGCTCCCTGAAACTGTACGATTCAATTAGGAACAAAAACACACCTCAGTGAACTATTTGAATCTCCAACTCTGAATTGCACACACTGTTGATTGGGAATGCGAGCTCTCCCCAAGTTACAAAATTGCTTGGTCTGTCTCACCGTGCTATTGACACACCGGTTAGTAGTCTAATCAGCACAACCATTCCCGATTTTTTTCGTGACAGGTCACAAGCGGTTGCACGTAAATCCAAACAGGCTTTGGGACTAAATATAAACTATCGATCCCGTCAGAGCGCAGCTCAGTTGGGGGAACTAGTGGTGTGTGGCCGGTGGATTGACTTCAAATGGAAGCTTCAGTGACTGAGACGCAATTGAAATTTTAACGGTATGTGTCTTATATTGCCGCCTGCTTCTGCCTTAAGCAGTTACTGAGAAAAGCATTTATAAAGTTGTTAGGCAGCACTTACGTTGGATTTCCAAAAATGGTCACGTTTTGTTTTGTAGGATACAAACAGAAAGAAATGTTTCGCAAAACATACAAATCGACGGGAAATAGTCGACTGTAATGCGTAGATTCGATATAACTTGAGCGTTGGAAGGAACACGTGAGCCTGATTTAATGAATGCGTGCAGGTTGGATTACGTCGAAAATTGGATGCATGGTGACAGATAGTCCAAAAGGGTTAGAATTTTCCGACTAGAATATAACGTCACACAGATGCATTTTGCATGCCTGTGTAGTCAAGAATAAAGAAAAAAAATTTTCCTCATTCTGACTGCAAGGCTATTTATTCTATTTACCCTCTAGGTTTTTACATCGTGTTGGTATGTGTGTACATATAAGTTAGACACAAATGTGTATTTTCGAGTAGGCTAGAAGCACCGTTTCGGTGGTTAGTAAGTTTCAGTGAATCATTCGCACGTTGCATTTTGATGTTTTTTAAATATGTAAATGCCTATTACGGATTCTTAATTCGACTGTGCAACTATGTTTGATGTTTAATGAGGTTTTGGTACTGCACATGATGTGGTACTCAGCAGTTTTTTTGCAAATTTAGTATGGCATACGACAGGCGATTTCATATATGCTGACAAAATCCCGCCGATGCTGCTAGATCAAAGCTTCATACGTCGGAAAATATGGGAAATGCACGGGAACGGAACACGATACAATGGATGCGATACAATGGATGTTACCTATTGTGATTAGTTTAGTGTTTTCTTTGCCTACAGCATGATATTGTTAGAAACAATGAGTGGATAAAAAGGTGCATTATGCAAGGATGAGCTATATGTTCTTTCTCTTACTGCTGTCATGTACACGTGATAATGTTAAGCCTGATATGGCAATACTGTTACTCAGATAATGCGGACGAATGACATAGTGTAATCGCACCGCTGGATCAGCACCCATAGATAAATGAATGTACACAGGCAGGCACAGCTTAGTACGACTAAATGACAGTAGCAGTGCAGCCACTGAACTCAGTTAGCTTCGTTTATCATACTAGGTTCATGAGAGGGGATTGAATGAATACGTTTAACTGCAGTCGTCAGTATCCAGCTTGTCTTGGCAGTGCAGGCAGCGGATCTACCAATGGTCAAGTAGAGAAAATGAGGACTCTGCTTATCTTTACAAATCCACTCTTCTATTAATTTGAGAGATAATATTTGTATGGACTAGTGAAGAGCACGTAACGCTTTACGGTTGAACATTAAAATTCCGTTCGGTTTTAGTACAAAAATACTTTGTTTAGAAGTGCGGGTTTAAATAGGCGCCAGTGAGAGATATTATATGTGTTCGTTAGATCATACCTGGTCAATGGAACTGTACTTACTGAATTTATGTACACAATAATTAGATCATGTCACTGGTTTTTCCCTGCTATAGTAGTTTATCCCAGGTACAATGTCTCTGAAAAAGTCATTAAAGACTCCTTTATTATTTAATATGAACAGTTGCAATGCATTTGATACTTTAAGATGTTGCTCGAGTTAGAGTGGGAACACAGAGGGACACGTGCAAGATATAACAGCCAATAGAAGTTATTTCTAAACGTATGGATATTTAATGGGAAATTCCTTTTGGTGCAAAGTAATACACTACCTTGTTGCTGTCAGTTTATGTTCTGCTAAGGATGTCAGCATGCAGTATTTTACAGCTAGCAGGTACATAAGTGTGCCCGTGAATTACATCGAAAATGATTGGCATTTTTGTTTGAACATTTGCGCAGGGATATCGGGTCTAGCATCAACATTTCGCAGACTTTTAATTTCCTGTCTCTAGGCAGAAGACGATATATACGTTGTTGTGGCGATAAAGCTTTTTTATTTTGTCCCATCTAGATTTGTGTACAGAGTTACGACTACAGGTTGTTTAAAACCAATACTTTAATTGTAAGCTTTTTTGACAGAATATATCATGCCACGTATTTTCAGGCCTATCCGTGACTATTACAAATTCAAGTGAGAAAAAACAAAATTCCGGGTACGATATAGTAGCTTTAATAATCCTTCCGCTGTACATCGGTGTGTTTACTAAGAGTGGCCTGTTAGCCTAGCACAAAATATAATCGCTTTTGGTTCCGCGAATTTTCCTTGTTTTTGTAACTAAATTTCCAAGCAAAAATTACTGCTCGAATTATTATGAATGTTCGCCAGCCACTGGTGAAAGCGTCAAGTCTAGTTGACCGCTCCGAGACCCATCTCATATTCGGCATTCAGATATTGCTAAACTAAGTATATGATATTTTTAACCAATAGTGAATTGTAGATCATTTGCCTGTGTTATAAGCAGACCAAGTCAGCAGAGATGCTGTGCAAATCAATCCAAGACACAAGAGGCTTTTTATACTCAAATTGGTGCGTCTTCATCGGATACAATATCACTGACGATACACTGAATGATGAGAGCAGTAAAAACTATACAAATACAAATCTGATAAGAAAATAGCCAAAGGTGTGTAGATGTCATCCAAGGAGCCGTATCGCAAAGTAATTGACCACAATTGGGCTGACAAACAAACGTGTCAGCTAAGGTAAGTATGTGTTACGATAAGAAGAAGTGTGAGAGTATAAAACCTAAAATTGACATATAACGTGCGTGAATATTGAATAATGAAATTAGAGATCAATAGGAAATAAATCTTGTTTGATTCATGTCGGTTAGGTCGGGTACCTGCGCATAATCACGTCCCTGATTCTTCACGGTAGCAGGACATTACAGCTGCACTGCATATATCCAGTTGCGATACGCCTTCAATCCCTGTACTCTGAAAAGTCTGCATCAAGGAATCTCCTAACTTCCGACACCGATTCCGTCTCAAATATTTTCTCGGGCAACGTGTTCCTTATTTCATTACTCGACGCTCGAAGCATAAAGTGTGAACAATACACTTCAAATCCGGTACCACCAGTTTGTACCGGTGTCCGCGTGTGCCGCTTGGTGAGCGAAGGTGCAGCAGCTGCCTCAACATAAGGAAGTGACCCACGTGCAGTATCTGGTGCCTCATTATGAGATCAACTTGAAGTCGACGAAATGACAGGTTATCCTGTCCTAGTCTCCTACATCGGTCCTCCTAAAACATACAGCGCAAATTACGGATGAGCCGGATAGCTACCTGCTGAACTTATTCTATCTCGGACCTCATTTATTGTGCTCGGACAATAGGCAGGTGAGCCGTACTGTAGCACCGGTCTTATCATTGGAGAGAACAGGCGAGTGGCAATCTTTTCAGACCAAGTGCAGAAGCTGCGTCTAAGCGAGCAAAGCACGAGTTCTCCGTTTCCGTACAGTCTGTTCCTCTTGTCAACGGACTTTAGATCACTGCGTCAGAGTACACCTAGATCTTTTACTTAGCTTGCCGGATACAGCGGTTGGTCGGTTATGGTGTACATTAGTCCATAACCATTCCTTCCCAGACTCATACATAAATGACGACTTGACCGGGTTGCTCGGCAGATCAACTTGTAAAGAACACAGGGTGAGACGGTGGAGTTTCCGCTGAAGGACGTCACAGTCGTCGGAAGAATTAATAACCATCCAAATCCTCAACTCATATGCAGACAATGCACAGGGCAACCGGAGAAGCTGAGGTATTTCGTTGATATGAATCAGGAACAAAATGGGCCTGAGTACTATGCCTTGGAATACGCCGCTGGTGCAGTGATACCATTCCGTTAAGTGGTTATCCACATGTACCCGTCATTTTCTCCCAATGAGGAAATCACTGATTCACTGGTGCAGTGCGCCATCAACACCACACATTCTCACCATGTGAGGGAGCACCTTTTGTTTACTTTATCGAAATCGTTACTGAAATCAATGTAGGCAACATCTGTTGATTTCTCTAGGTGAAACGCCTGAAACCATCTGTTCCGCCGCAACAACAGTTTGGTGACGCAGGAGCGGCCTTTAATGAAATTTTGCTGCGTTGGCTTTAGGGGAGGTCTTTTGACTCTAACAGCTAAAGAAAACCCTTTTTCACAATCTGCTCGAGCACTTTTGTCAAAACAGTTGTCAGCAAAATCGCCCGGTAATAGTCCACCTTAGTCGCTTCACTGCCTTTCGGAATCGGCTTTACTATAGAGCGTTTTCAGTCGCTCAGCAATGCACAGTAAGAAAACGATCTGTTGAACAGATCAGCCACAGCATGCGAGATGATAGCTGATATGAACTTTAGTATTAGCAGATGGTGGGCTTCGGGTCTAGCAGGCTTTTTGACGTTTAGACTGGCGAATAGACTGCGGACATCTACACCGCAATCAAAGCACACGAGTTCCGCAGAAGCTTCACACTCGAGTTCGGCATGCGCCCATGACTAACAATAAATACGGAAGCGAAGTGCGTTGCAAATGCAAATGCACGTTCAATACTGGAAGTCAGATGCAGTCCATCCGAGCTCTTCAACTCTGCTAGTTCACCTGCTGGCCTCAGGCGTCATTTCATGCAATCAATTAACTTATTGGGGTCTGACATCGCTGAGGTTGCGAGATCCTCTGCAAATTGTCAACACTTTCGTGCTTTGGCGCTGTTGCATAGTCTCCGCTGCCTCTTTTGCGCCGCTTAATCGTCGACAGAGCGATAAACTTGGTATGTATACAACTGTATGCATCGCCTTTGAGCTAATTGGCCATATGTTCTGTCTAACCATTGTGGCTTTACTGGTCCAGTTTTTCTATATTTGCGGAGCATGAAAGGAGCGCACATCTATCGAACAAGCGCTTGTATAACAGATCAACGGAATTCAAGAGAGGGATCATGCAGTGGCGGTCGGCATACTTCACTAGGGCTCGATTGGGCCCATGGATATCACTCTTCCAGTTATAGTAGGACAGATCCAGCGAACGCGATTAGGGCTCCGGCAGCTCTAGCTTGGCTAAGACCATCGAGTGGCCACTAGAGGCACCAGGACCTGGCTATAATATGTACCCTAATCGCAACTGCTTAATAATATGTTCGAGAATGATGGAGCGGAATGTGGCGTAACGCGTGTCGGTTGGCCGACTTGTTGTGCTGCTCCAGTCCCAAATATCATCACTGCAAATGGCGCCTCAATTTCACAGTACCACTGGGAGAAGTGGAATCTCTGGCCACTGAATTTGTGGTAGATTAAAATGGCCCATATAAAGAAAACGGAGCCGGGTCATTTAGCTTCTGATATGCGGTAACCAATCAAGACATCGACTTTACCGGCTGCGACAAAATGCACAAACAGTTCACTATGTCTCAGGCGGATCGAGCACCACAGCTGTTCACACAGGTCATCTTAACTTCGATATGTGTTCACTAGTCTCCCGCACAGCGAGGACCGAATTTATAACATCACGCCATTGCGTTCTTTTGATAGTCTGTCGTACCGTAAGCACGAGTAGAAACGGATCTAGAATTCTTTTGTAGTAATAATGGGAGTTAACTAGGATTCGGCCAATCCTAGAACGTCCAAATGAAGGGTGGAAACGAAGTGACATAGTTCGTCATGTTCGTTCATTTAGGTGCAAAGCTTTATGAAAGCTACTCGCCGGCCACGGTAGGAACCGCCTGACATGTATGAAGCCTCATGGAGTTGTTGATCCGGTTTCGAGGAACCCGATGAACTACTCGAAAATTGCTGATGCGGACATTACTTATTGCACTACTGGTAGGACGTATCTGCTCAATAAGAGCGGATTTCAATTGCTCTCAACCCGACCGATCCATTTCCGGATTAATGTGAACCTTCAACCATATGAGCTCACCGAGGCGGGATACTACCAGTCTCGGACTGGCGTCGTCTTCAAAGCTGAAATATAGAGGCCGACTCTTCTACTCATCTCTTTTTTTCAAGCCGGGTGGTTTGCTTTACCCTTAACCCCTGTTAACACACGTCGAGGAGCCTTTCAAACAGGTACAGTAGCATTTCAACGTATTGACCATAACGAGGTTGAGGATTCGTATTCGTTGAGTCAGAAGCGTGAAGCTTCATATGGTTGTAGTGCCGCTGATTGCTGGCAGTTGCCTTTGCATTCTTACTTCGTTGCTTTCGCCAGTCGCCTACTCCTCCTGAGTGATCGCAACCGGGTTACTACATCCCGTCGAAATGAACCCAGGCAAGCCAGCAGCGGTTTTGCTATCATACTGTAGGGTCCACATCCGAGGGTAAGAAGGCTCGTTCAAGCTGTCGAGTAATTGAATGTCAGCCTTCTGAGCTGAACGCACGCAGCCCCTCGATTTGGAACACGTTGCTTGCCTTGCTAGCTCGCCTCGTTAATCGACTTCCTCCTGTTGCGTTTTACTCCGGCTCTGCTTGCAAAATATTTGGACGTACTCATTCTTAATCCCACATAAAAGATTAAATTGCTCAATGGTAAGACCAAAAAAGGAAATATGACATTTCACACGACACAAGAAGAAACTAACTGCATTAGCTTGATGTCAAACATTTTGCAGCAGAGTGTTTGCTTCCTAATTACTACGGCAAATAACGAGCAAGGTTAAATGTTCGATACGTGGGTGATAATTGACTACATCAAAGTGACAAAAAATAGAAATAGAACGCGACATTATGCTAGATAAATTTAGCATCTAAAACCACACTGAATTCAGTAACAAATAACACAAAAAGGATGCGCTGTACAAAGTAAGAAATGAAGAAAACTAGCTTGGCGACGGAGCATTGGGCAGCGAATGAGGAAACCTTCACGCAAACGTCAAAATTCATTCAAATAATAATAATAATAATAATAATAAAAACTTAGGAATCTCTAGGCAAGCCGCTGCATCCGGAAATTTATATTAAATCGACCGTACAGTTGAGACCTGGTGCTCTAGTCCAGGGAGGATTACTGAGGAACACTACAGCCAGTGGGGTAGTATACATGCGTTTATAAAACATAAAGTAAAATTGCGGTACAGAGAGCTTCTTAAGTTCTAAAGCATAAAAGTATAAACCTCTGACCTTTTGAAATATTTGCTTGCTAAGCAAGCTGAATTAGCGTCAAGAGCATAATATTTGTAAAATGCATCATTTTAATTAATGTGCACTTCTTTAATTCATATGCTAATTCAAAACTCTCCTTGCATCATTACTATATATTTCCTAACCATAGTGCAGCAGAAATATATTTACCTTCTCGTACACAGTAACGAACAATGAACATTTATTCATAACGGATAAAATAGCTCCTTCTTGACAATCCTGTAAGATCACCAGAACGATGATCATATAACTAACAGTTAATAAATAAGAAATAAAAATGAAATTCCGTTTTTTGGTGGCGCACCAGGTTTCCTCACCTACACGTTAGGGGGAGAGCTGGCAAATATATAGCTTATTTTGAGTTATCTCGTGTCTGAGTGAAACGGAGGATATCCCGTATCGCAGACTTGATACATTGTCTTCAAGATGTTTTAATAGCGTTAGCGTTGGGGCAAAAATGAATGACTTGAGTCGGAGCAGCGTTCCAAAATCCTGCTACTCGACAGTAGAAAATGTGTCTTGGACACTTAGGTCGGCTGTTTTACGTAACGCGTTCGAAATGATGGCCTCCATAGCCGCGACAGTCATGATATA
Organism: Dicrocoelium dendriticum; assembly: GCA_944474145.2. Taxonomy (NCBI): domain Eukaryota; kingdom Metazoa; phylum Platyhelminthes; class Trematoda; order Plagiorchiida; family Dicrocoeliidae; genus Dicrocoelium; species Dicrocoelium dendriticum. The sequence continues at coordinate 8,177 of CALYDF020001523.1, forward strand.
GTTTTATCAGCATTAGCTAAATTTTGACGAGATGGACTCGCTGATGCACATGTTCATCGCTTTAAAATCCCTGGGCTTGCAGTAGGCATTATTAGGGACGTGAAACAAACCTATAAAAAATTTAATTACCATACGTTGTGGAGCTGCAAGAGCATTGATATCGTGTTTAAACCAGGAACGCACGTTCTGCTCGTGTACTCCACTTGGGACCCCAAGTAAACGCTCAGCGTCTGCTGAAAAGTATATGTCTCAAACATTCCGAAAGCCCACTAAAGTAGTTCAACGGGCGTACTGGCTCTACGTGCTAGCTTTACAGCCTGTTTCCAGCAGTCATCTGTAACGATTACCCGAGTTCGCGTTCCTAGGAAGCGGGTTGCAACTGTTCGTCCCCCAGTCGAGATTCATAGGTATGACAATGAAGTTTGCTTAAAGCTTTATCTTTTAGCGCGTTGAAATGGAGCTGTTGGTCAGATGACTACGTATAGATTTTGTCGTGCCCACTTTACAGTTCTGCGTGATTGTCCATTATGTTAATGTAGCCAATGATCTTGTTGGGTGGAGCCTGAGATACTAATCGGTAATCAATGACACATAAGAGACATGTCGTATACGGGACCAGATGGAAGTTGGAGGCGACTGAACCCAACGTATAGTGTACAGGCTACAAAAATAGGAAGCGAATTAACCAGAGCGAGAAACGGTGCAGCAAGCTACTCACCAAAACGCTTTCTGTCAACGGATGTGCAGTCAGTAAAACAAGTGGTTAAAGAGGTTAAAACAACCGTAAAATCTAATGTTGCAAAATACTGAAAGAGCGTGTTCTCCGGTATTGCCTCCCCCTAGAAGACTGAAGGATGGAAGCCTTCGATGGAGCTGTTAGTGGGAGAAAACAGAAGGTAAGGATGGGTGCGGATAGTTGAGTGGGATTGAGGAAGGGTTTCCAAGGTATGGTGTGTAGCAGAGTTCGCTGGGTCCAGGCTTTCGTTAGTTATTATTTATGATGATCGTGTGGACCAGAGTACATCATCGGTGTGCCGTCGGGACGGGCTGGTCGGACTGCAAAAGGAAATTGCCTAGTCCAGAAAAACGGCCGGCAGAACCTTCCCTTTGCTGCAGATCCGACGGTGCGCTTTGGAGGTGTCACGCCCCCCACCGCACTCCAGTCCACAGTCCTCGTCCCACGAAGAAATCCAGACGTCCTCGTCCCACGAAGAAATCCAGGCGTTCTCGTCCCACGAAGTAATCCGGCGTCCACGTGGGCAAAGCCTAGCTAGAGGTTTCGGGACCAACCCGCTCCAGGCTGCCTGCGGCCGAGGGCGACTGACTGTTCCTTGGGGGAGGAAGGATGCCTTGGGTCGGCTGGCGAGTTAAGCGAGGGTTGCGTTGAGACGGTTGGCGAGTCATCCGAGGGTTGCCCTCTTGGTTCCGGCGGTTGAGTATCTGGAAGGTAGAACTCAGAGGGGTGGGCAAGGGTCGTTGGAATTGGCTTGACGCCGGAGAAGAAACATGGCATGCATGCTAAAAGCAAATAAGCTTATTGCGTTTTCAAAATGTTTTGGGTGTCTTTTTGTCGCTTTTGCAAAACGTTTACGAACAAGGCGCACGATAATCACTAAAGACGAAAATGGCGTGTTAATGGAAATAGCAAACGTTTCCAACATATGAAAAATAGACCGGATGTTTGCCCTGTCTACCGCGTCGTTCGGTCGTCTGGGGTTGAGGCGGGGTAGAGTGAGGGTCAAGGGGAACGGATGGTCTCGGGATATGCAGTGCTCGGGAAGTCACCGCAGATGCGGGTGCTTATGCGATAGCATCAGGATGGGTTGCAAGTGGTTCATCAAAGAATGCCACTTTGAGGCGGTCGATGGACGTCGTTGTGTGATGACCATTCTGGTCTAAAGTAAAATGTTTCTGAATCCGTTGCAGAACTCTGAAAGGGCCAGTGTAGGGAGACTGGAGAGGGCGCCGCACTGCGACGGTGCGGAGGAAGACACGTGTTCAGGTAGAGATTCCTCTGTGCATTTGCATATCTCTAGTCTGTTCACGGGCGGAGTAGGGCGTAGTGACCGCATGTGTTGAGCTAGGAAGGACGCAAAGTTAGGCGGAGGCATACCCGACGATGCGGGAGGTGAAACGAATTCTCCCAGCAACGTTATCGTTATGCCGTAAACCAGCTCTGCTGGTGCACATTACAAGTCAGCTTTGATGCTGCTGCGAAGGCCTAAAAGTACGAGCGAAACGTTTTCGCTCCAGATAGTGTCGGAGGAGGCACAGAGCGAGGCTTTTAGCTGTCTATGGAAGCGTTCAACTAACCCGTTGGCTGCTGGGTGATACGCTGTGGCGTGAATGCGGCTACAGCCTAAAAAGTTGTAGAACATTTCGATTTGGGAGGATTCGAAAGGCGTTCCTCGGTCAGTTGTAATGTTGCATGGGCATCCGTAGTACGAGACCCACCGGCCTAAGAAGGCCCGGATAACAGTCAGCTGTGCAATCTGTTACGGGAATGGCTTCTGACCATCTGCTGAAGCGGTCGACACATGTAAGAATGTATACGAACCTGCGTGAAGGAGGCAATGTACCTACCAGCTATACGTGTACATTCGAGAACCGAGAGTCCGGGGCAGGAAATGAACCCAGAGGACTGCTGGTGTGGCGAAGTATTTTGGGGCGCTGGTATTGAAGGCAGGCGCGAACCCAGGTACGAACATATTGTTTACGTGTAGCCAAACGAAACGTTCAGTGACCAGTTTCAGAGAAGCCCAGACACCGGGGTGTGATAGTGAGTGCAGTGTGTCAAAGACTGTGTGCCTGAAGGAGACGGGCACAAGTGGTCTAGGACAACCTGTGGAAGTGTCACAGAGAATGGTTCCTTGCTTGGTTTGGAGAGGAACAGGTTGCACATGCAGCGAATTGGACTGCAGAATGTGCGGTATATTTTCGTCTTGAGCCTGAGCCGATGCCATGGCGGCAATGTTGACGGTAGACAAAGACTGGAGAGTGAGGTTGACGCGTAAGAGAGCGTCGGCGAAGGGGTTGTCGACACCTGAGATATGGCGTATGTCAGCAGCAAACTGCGTGACAAAGTCTAGATGTGCGCCGCATAGTTAAACAAACGGTGCAACACAATATATGTCTGGATAGGACTTATGATTGACCTAACAGTTACCATCTATATTATCTGGTCAACTGAGAGCTGTTCCATATTCGACGGCAGTCAAACAATAACAACAAACGTAACGGTAAGTCAATATGATGAAGCTTACCAGACTTTAATATACACTGGATTCTAAGTGGCTCACTAGAATACAGTGTTACGGATGTCCACGCTAATTCCATCATACGTCTGGTTCACTTTGTATCTATTATACCAGTAAGTTCCCTATCTAACTGATGCTTCTAATTCCACAAACACCCCAAAAAGAGTCGGACGATATCGCTGGAAAGCTCGAACAGTTACCTATGTAATACGAAGCCGATGAACATGTTAAGCAGGCTAGCTATTTATGCTATATTTCGCACTGTCTAAATTGAAGAGTTACTGCTATGACATAAAGTTTTAGCATACACATTCCAGAAGTTCACTCAGGCATGAGTAGTTGATCAGGGTGACTGTGGACACTTGAAGCAGCCCGAGGCAGTGCCAAAATCCAAAGCATTCCGTCCTAAAAAAGGATCTTTGACCAAGTAAGAGCATTTAAAACAGGATGCTCCATAGTGAGGGTTGAGAGAGAAGATCACGCATTCATCCCATCTTCAAAGTACTCACCATGGGAATTGTCTAATGAGATCCAGCCAGGTATATTTGTGTATATGGAGTGAACACGAGATTGTTCACATTTTGGTCATGAATCGCATCTTGTCGTCATTTTTCTCCTAAGCTACATTAAAAATACACCAATTTCACCTTAATACTGTTTAGCAGATTCAAAAGGCTAGACATGTACATCGAACTACCTTTTTCTTAGTGAGATACACCGATCATCAGAACAAAGTACCCCCATAGATATGCATGAGTGCAAACCATGGCACATCCAAAATTCAAAGCCCGAAGAGCTACGGTGCCATTTACGAATGGTTAGACAACAATTTAGTAACAAACCTCAAACAATATCCAGACCAAAGTGTACACAATAATTCGGCTCTCAAATGCAACGTGCTGTCAAGCTAAGCAATACAGCAGCAACGGTCAACCGATAAACAAACCGAAGTGAAGCGGTTCCAATGTCATTCACAGTGGTTTACAACGAAGTGGTCAATCGTCAGTGGATCAGCCAATGGACAGTGCATATGGAACGTGGGTGGATAGGAGGTGCGTCTAGCCTACGCTAACTCAGTCAATGAACATGTGTCCAGGCTGAGGATACGTTGGAAGGGTTAAGCGGCAATCGATACAGCAAGTGAACAAAGGAACGTGTGAGTGTATGGATCAAAGGGCGGAGCATGAAAACAAGGGAATAAGGCAGGCACCTATGGCATGCTTCGATGGAATTCGACAGACTGTTATCTGTCCGTTAGACTCCCCAGCAAATTCCTTCCAGTAATTTCTCATTGCTTGACTGTTCTTCCGCTCCAATCGCACTTGCTCTACCCGTCTTAGCTGTGCTCACATAGCTTCCTTAACTATTTCCCTCCCCTCGGGCGAACAACTTTTTTGTACATTTTGTTTAAGTGAACCATCCTTCGCACGACACCAACTAACAGTGAAAGCAACCACGACAACGAGTCAATTCTAACCAACTTTAAACAGTACTCTCACAAACAATGACTCGCTCAATCATTCCACATGTGACACATCCGCAACGCCACAAAGGTAAGCACTGGTACCACCTGTAAAACACAGCGCAACAGCAATTGCCAATTTATCCGTCGAATCACACCGCAAGACAACCACCAAGCCAAAGTTACCCACACCAACATTTGCGCGTCGAACGACCGCCTAATCTTGTACTCAGCATCACGTGTCAACAATTAAACTCCAAATTTGCTCAGTGCACTCCGCAATTGAAGAAACTCGACAGCCATACCAATCGATGTTTGCCCCTGACCAGCCACTTGCATAAGCAGTGCGCCATTAGACACATCCGAGCACTTCAAATTATCTTTACCTCTACTGATCCGTACGCCTGAACAGAATCGCTAGAAAGAACTTCTGCGAGCGTCATTTTCGACTCAATTAGCGCATCGCGTAACTCCATACCACGAATCTCACGCATTGACGACCGCAACTCTACATCGCTGAACACGTACAAAATAGCACGCAACGTCGATTCCAACGATGCGCGCTCAGATAATCTGTCCACCTAACTCGCGCAAACATTAACAAACTGGCCCATGAACTCACACAACAACTACTTGCTTTCTAGCAAATCCAAATTCCTCTTGTCCAGCAATCGGCCGCGAACAGGCAACTGCAACAGGGAGCACGACTGAGACTCTAGCTCACTCTTCTCACACTCCAAATCCTCCATCGTTGCTTGCGTCCGCGACGGATGTGTCTCTATTGTTTGCGACAGTCCACCTTCTGTCGCGGACATCACACCAAAATACATGACACTTTCATCCACCACCATCGATTCGGAGGACGTAGCCGGATCCATCGCACTGCCAGTCGAAAACACAGTAACATGAAACCAGCGTATGTTATCCACACTCTGTGCACCTACGTCACAGCTACCAGTTAATATTTTAGCCGATCCGCGCTTCGTCTCAATGACACAATCCCACGAACACCAATCCCAGGGCACAAAAGCTTCGAATTGCTAACGCACATGTTGTCGATCGCACCGAATATGTTTAATAGAGGCAAATGACACTCCTCTGCTTTCTGCTGGTCAAATCAGTGTCCATCTCAAGGGACTTCTCGCAGCAAACGGTTTGTCCCTTCCGTCGTGACGATGCTCTAGGTGCCAATTGGCGGCCGGTACATCCGCTCCGATCAATATATAGTAGTACAGTATAGTCGCATTGTAGTGCATGGTCTAAAGATATCCTCAGGTACTTACCAAGTAGCCCACCTAGCCTTGGGTCTGCGACCAAATGAACCTACAATGACGAACGTGGCTCATATCAGACCTACAACACACTCACCTCCTTCCTTGTCTACTAACATTGGTCTCTTGTAGCTGCATACCCAAATCCAGGGGATTGGAACGGCCGTGGCATGCCTACAAAAAAGCCGTGAAAACAAATGATTACCACAACATACCTGAAGCAATCCATAAGTACCGAACTTGTGAACCTGACGGTCAGGCGTTCAATCACTCGCTTATGGCTTGTCAGCAATCTCAGACTCCTCAATCGACAACGCAACTACGGCTTCCCCGTTGCAACAGCTGGGTGATTTGGTTATACGCCGTTTCAGCTAATATTTGGCGACAGTGCTCCAGGACATGGTAAGTTTTGCCTGGCAAGCGTTCTCCATATAAAAAGCCACTAATGTCCGTTTAACAGCGCTGCGACGAGGCAAATGTGACTCGCCTCCAACTAAAGTCACGGCCCCATGGTTCTCAAGCCAACCACACCCATACCACGGATATCACTCATCCCTTCTCACACGCGATCATTCAAAAATTTAGCGGCACATATTCGAAATCGAATAACCGCTACAAACATGCACACCCACCTACATGTATGAAATCACAGCTCCAATATTCATGGCTAACTGCACCATTTTATATCTTCCTCTACCTTTAGTTGTACCTACAACATGATCATGCCTACACAGGCGTGTCTTGCATTGTCCGAGAATAAGGAATTTATTTATTTATTTATTTGTTCTCCCACATTTATCAGAAGGCTCTCCAAATTACACACCTTTAAGATGGGGCCACTGACGGGTCATCGTTCGAGCAGACATTTTGACAGGTTGTAAATGCAGCTCCTTATGGCAGCAGGCCCGAGGTACATGAATTGCATCATCACCGCTCAATGAAATCAACTTGAAACCCACAGAGCTCGCGTCAATCGATGTAGCTCGGGTCAGCGTTCGGATCTCTAACGACTCAGGTGAAAGCGTTAGTCCAACTTCGCATATCAAATCTTCCTCCGTCTGTATGAAATTTGACCCGGTGACTAACAATGCATAAGTCTCAGTTGATGCTAGAGGGCCACATAAACGTACGTTTACAATGACCACTTGCACCTCTTGTCGTGAACCGGTGGTAGTGCAACAGCTTCTCGCCTTTGCGTTCCAAGTGCAACAGTGGATGATGGCTGCCTCCGCAACCAAACTGCCACATCTATCAATCTACATGCAAGAAGCGGCTAGGTAGCCACGGTCGAGACATGTGTAACCTTCCTTTTGTTTCATTAGTTCTCATCTAGAGGGTACTCCGCAAACCAAAACTCTCTGCACGAAGCGGTGCCGTGTCGACCGTCACAAAATAAACAAGGTCCATCTGGTCTCGCCTTGGACTTAGTGTAGTGATTGATCGTGACCCATTCCAATTACATGTTGGGATTAGTGGATCTCGGAAACTACACGGTCTCATCTCAGTCATCGATGCTATCCGGCCAAACCTGCTACGCATAATGCGAGCTTCAGAAGAGACAAGTTTACACAGGTCCTTGAACCTGATTTCTCTCCTTTCCTGTAGGATAACATCAGCTGTCCGCGCCCAGCTAATCTTCATACTTGCTGGCAAAACACCTAAAACTCTCGATATTTGCAACCGAGTCAAGATCAAGGAGAGACGAGAAATGACTTAGTCATCATGAGCGAGTGGTTTTAGATCTTTCAGCAACCCGCCAATAATTGATCTAGCAACCACGTCCCTCTGACCAAATGAATCGTGTAGGATCGTTTTAGCTCTGACCTAGGCCTTGTCTGGGGACAACTTGATGCAATCACTGCTAGCTTCCTTCGCCAGATTACGACAATAATACATCAAATACAAACGACGCTGACCCCTATCTTGCACACCCTTTTCAACAAAATATGGAAACTGTTCATAAACTTCTAATAAGTGGCAGGACTGCCATCAAGATATTTGAGTTCTACCTTCGGTAGGTCCAGTTGACAACAATCAGCAGCGGGTTGTTCAACAACCGCAGATAAGTATTCGTGTAGGGAGGCCTGGCTCGCTTCAAAAACCGAGGCGTCTTTCACACCACTCTATGGTACCATCACACCGCTCGGGTAAACCGTTACTGGGCTTGGTCTCCTCTATTAACAAACGCCTATGACGCTCAACTTCAGTTTCAGCCGTCAGCTGCTTCTATTTGCATTCGCCTAGTTTCAACACAATATCGGAAGCATTAGAAATAATACTACATCTGCTACTATCAGTAAATTTATGGCTGACAGGCAAACTAGAGCGGGAAACCACGTCATCCATGGCAACAGCGAAAGGTTCGAATTGCCGAGTATCGTCAATATTCTCAGGGTTCTTTCTTGATGGATCCCTTCTTGATGCCAATGATTTGCATCCAACGTAGAACAGCTAATGCTGGGATGTTTGAGCACTGTTAGAAACAGATGGGTAGTGGAATTGAACAACAATTAGCACCGGAGTCAACCCAAAACTCAAAGTCCGAAGAGCTACGGTGCTATTTATGAATGGTTAGACAACAATTTAGTAACAAACCTCAAACAATATCCTGACCAAAGTGTACACAATAATTCGGCTCTCAAATGCAACGTGCTATCAAGCTAGGCAATACAGCAGCAACCGTCAACCGATAAGCACACCGACGTGAAGCGGTTCCAATGTCATTCACAGCGGTTTACAAGGAAGTGGTCAATCGTCAGTGGATCAGCCAATGGACCGTGCATATGGAACGTGGGTGGATAGGAGGTGCGTCTAGCCTACGCTCACTCAGTCAGTGAACGTGTCCAGAACGAGGATACGATGAAAGGGTTTGAGCGGCAATCGATACAGCATGTGAACGAAGGAACGTGTGAGTGTATGGATCAAAGGGCGGAGCATGAAAACAATGGAATAAGACCGACACCTATGGCATGCTTCGATGGAATCAGACAGGCTGTTATTCGTGTGTTACCTATGCTTCCGCCTCCCTATAACTTTTGAATTGTTCACATGGCCACGAAGTTTAATTTCAGATCATATACCTTAAATGCACGTGACCACTTAACATTTTCGCTGATGGCGCTTTGCGGTATGGAATGAGCCCACGAATCCTGATCCACCTACAACGCAATCATCAGTGACCGCTAACTTGTGTAATAAATCTTTAAACGCTCGCAGTCTACCACTTAGCATCGTGTAGCAAGGCCAACCTTTAATGAGGTAAAGGAAAATGCCTTGTATATCTGTGTCACTTTCGTCAGCTTCTTGATGTTCTCCTTAGTATCAGGAAAAGCTCGATTGAATGTAAAGTGTAAACCATGACCTTTTCTTCTTTGTCCGGCTTCTCATGGTCCAATGGAAGACTTGATAAGCTATCTGCCGTATAGCTTTCTAAACTAGGTCGGAATGTGAATTGAAAAACATAGTTCAATAAACGCGCGTATTATCGGTTAAACCGCAGTCGCTTGTGACCTTTGCCCCGTTGAATGAAGAAGAGTAGCTTTAGCAGCATAATCTGTACCCAATGTAATCTTTCTACCAAACAGGAATACATGTCATTTTGTACAGTCCCAGACCCAGGAGTATGAAACCTCTGTAAGGGCTGATTTTCTAGATGCATATGCAGTCACTTTTCATTTCTGTTCTGCAACTGCGACAGGAGCACACCTAACGCCGATTCTTGACGCATCCGTCGAAACGAACGTAGGGCAGTGTTGATCGAAAATGGTCAGCATTTGTGCAGAAAAGAAGCGTCTTTTAATTGCTTCAAAGACAGGTTTTTATTTAGAGTTTTAGTCGAAGGTGGTGTTTTCCTTTGTTAGCATTCTCAGGAGCTTCTCTAAGGTTGCAAAAGCGGACTAAGAGCGTAAGTTGTATCAGCATAGACCGAAAAAATGCTTAGCCTCAGATGTATGCTTAGGTATGGGGGCTGCTGTGGTAGCCCGAGTATTAGCGGCGTATTGTCGGATTCCACTGGATGATAAGATGTACGCAAGGAGTTCGAATTCAGTAGCAAACAATGTACTTTTTCAATCTTAAGCCGAAGTTCTGGGATCTCAAAGTGGTGTAATGTAGCGCGAAGCCTTGATTCATGCTCTTCTCTTGGAGGCCCGGAAATGCAGATGTCATCCAAGTAAGCGACTTGATCCGGTAGATCTGCTAGTGAGTGATTCATGTACTTCTACCAAGCTGCAGGCGCTGAGCTGAGTCACATTGGCAAAACTTTATACTGGAACAGAGAGCTCCATGTCAGAAAAGCTGTTAGTGGCCTCGATTCTGGTGTCACTCGCATGTGGAAAAAAGTCTTCTTTGCGTCTAATTTTGCTAAAAATATTGCGCCGGTTGTCTTGACTAGCAACTCATCAACTGTGGGAAGGACGAACTTTTCGAAGACGATCTGACTATTCAACGCCTGCAACTCATTGCACATGCGTACAGTACCACCCTTCATTAAGACCGTGACCATGGGATACACCCATGCGGAACAGTTAATTGACTCTCCCAGATGGTTGGACACCATCTCCTGTATGGCTTTATCTACCATCGCACGTTTCGCCAGCAAATAGAAGGTGGCTCCATACAGAAACCAGCTTAACGTTCTGTATATGGCATAAGTGATGTGCGGCAGATGGAAGCAGATCAGTCTTCTCAGTAAATAAGTTGGAATATAAAACTTTATCTACTGATGATTGGAGTGCCATGATGCGCACTCCATCGATAGGTAGCGTTATGTTAACAGCGATCATGACATTTCGCCCCAGCAAGGATGAGCTGTCTTCGGATGCCAAGTACACAGAAACGTCGGATGCTATCGACTATAGACTAAGTTTCGTCAATCTATATCCCCGGATTCACACTGGGGCATTGGTGTAACAGTCAATCTTGTAAGAAGTGGGGTTCAATGTAACGCTATGTAAGTAATTGTCATAAGGGTTAGATGGAATGATTGATATTGACTATGTATAATCTAATTCTATCGCAACTGGCACAGTTGTGTGGGTCCGTGGAGCGCAACTGTACCAATGTCAGGGAAAGGGAGCTTGAGTTCCATCAAGAATGTTTGTCGTTTGTCTGGCTGATGAGCTTTTCTAAACGCGAAATTATTTTATGTAGCAGACGCAGAAGGGGACTTTGTGCATGGTTGTTCAACTAGTGCTACGCGGCGCGAGCGACGTCACCGGGTGTAATGGCACCGCTTAGCACTGTTTTTGCAATCTACTGTACAGGCCGGCCAAGTTTGGCAAGCTCCTTTGCGTCGAAAACATATACATTGATGACACAAGTCACATTCTGAGATGGCGTAGAATTCGTTTTCCGAAGCTTACTGATATGGGGGGATAATATGGTGGTGAACCGACGTAACTATTCAATGGCAGTATTTTTGAGCCTTACGATCTACATGTGACTATCGCAGGATAGCTTCAAGGAGTCATGCAGGACTAGAGTTTCCTGTATGCGCTGATCAGTGACGCCGGGTATTAATCGTTGTGTCACTATAAAAATTTCAACTCTATTCTTTGAGATGCTAGAGTAATGGCACGATTTTACTGCACGGTTCCAGCCGGAAAATCAGTTCTACGAGCTTCGAATGATTTGGCGGCGTCCGTAACCGGATTTGCCTGTCACTGTGACGTCCATGGGGACAGTCACAGGACGCCTGCGCCTACAGAGGGACCATGGGTGGCTTGCGCTGCACCACCCATAGTTCCACCCACACACCCCATATCCGGTGTAAACCCGAAGGAATAAGACCGGGAGGCATGCGGATGGGAGCCACGTTTCATCAACGGAGCCGGCCCACACTCCTTCAACAAGCAGAACAGAAGCATTCCGGCCTAATTGGGAAATCATACACACCAGACGTACACGAGGCGGTGGCTGGACCGTAGCCCGTTCCACACTGGTTGCATGGAACCACTCTTTGAGCCTAGCACCGTCACGAGGACGGTGCACTCCGTCCCCTCCAGCGACGACCAACTGTCTCCTGGAGCCAGTATGGACGAGGTAGTGGGTAATAGACAGGTAGGCACCTTGTCAACATGCACATCAGGCGCATCCACACAGGGGAGCTCAAGCAACATCTACTTCTGAAATGCAAGATTACTCATCACGCAGGCAAACGTACCACATACGCCGCCTTATTGGCCTGGATTAGTAAATTGAATGGGAACATACTCATGGTGATTCTATTACGTATACAATTGTGACTTCTCCGACACCTGAGAAACCGTCCTTTTGAGCAGTTCACGGAATTCGCATCGATCAAATTTGCCTTGGATTCGCAACACCTGCAATCAACATGAGTTTGTCATAAACTCACCTTCTTCATGTTCTGGTAATATTATTTTCAGTTTGCTCGAATGTCGTTTTACTGCACTACGTTAACCGTACAAAAGCGGTATGAAGATCCTCGTGGAATTCATTCGGTATACATATAGTTACATAGATTGGCGTCATCTGTGTCCAATGGCAGTTCGAATACAACATATGTACATGCGTTTATCCAAACTTAAGTGTGAGCTGTCACAAACTGGATAGAGACACATTAGACATCATCATCAATGGTACGACAAACGTGTATGGGTTTCGTTTGGAGGTCAGGCTAACAACCACTTTCGCAGGCATGGGAATAACTACCCAATACGAACTGTTGATGTTTTCTTCAACATTTAGATGTGACAGCCTTACATGTTGGACATCCATATTTGAAGGAACCCGATGTGGCAATAGTAAAGCAACTGCTAAGTAGAATGATGACTAGACTACTGGTACAGTGAAATAGTGTGCACTTAGGTGTTGCCCTCTACATGTACAATACGAATGAGCTCATGGATGGATTGAACCATTATTCTGCGATGTACCGGCTCTCTAAGCGTCATGCTAGTTAGCATTTTGAGCAGCTGGTCAAGCTACGGTTATGGTGAGTAATACCATGGATTTCACATAGTGATGTGAATCGCGGCCGAATAATACTATGAAGAGGAAGATGCCGTAGCTCACTGTCTCGGTATTTAACCATACTAGACTCCGCTTGAGAAGGTAGCAAATATAGGATAGCATAGGTCATGATGAGTACAATATCGTAATGCGCAACACATGTGAAGTCATCACGAAATACAACCGTTCTAGGCAAGTGCACTAAAGATACCACATTGCACCAAGTCGGTAGTTACTCATTCTAGAATACAACTGTACCCAAGAGCGACTTACATGGGGCATATAGAATAAGGATACCATCCAACAAAATGACGGCGATGGCGTAAGCAAGTTTCCAAGTTAGCAGGGAAATGGTGCGATTATGTCCACTGCAAGCTATCCGTGTCGCAAGATAAAACCAGAACCCGTTATACTCTTCTGTTGTCCGAGGTGAGCGAGAATCAACAGGGAGGTAGAACCACCAGGCAGTCCGTCATGTGTTACTATTTATTTCCCCCTGGTCACTCGTTCGGACCGCTAGCATATCTTGGCCAATCCATCAGTGTCTAGAATACTACCTATGCCCATGCATTTCGATTCGGATATCACAACGTATTGCCGCTGTTCCTGGAATCAACCTTGATGACTTGTCTGAATCTCAGTGCGGCCGCAGTACAATGGGGCGTATAGAGACACTTGAGATGGGATACATTGACCTCATATTGCAACCCCTAATAAGTCACGGTGTCACACGAGAAGAAATGTGTTAAGATCCATCTGTTAAGTGGGAATGTATTGAGACACGAACAGATGTTAGCGGGATTTGTACTTTAGGCGAGTCCGATTTAAACATCGTGTCAGCAGATCATGGTGTTACGCGAGTGAAAATGACATCAGTCTGCCAGGCTGAAGTGTGGTGCTTATAAGTGTTTCTAAACGGCTTCTCCACTTAGTCATTCAACGTGAGATATCAGTTGACACACCAAAGGTCTTTGGTTCGAGTTACAGTACTGCAGTGTTGCGAACGGACATTTGTTCACACTTGTGTATGGACTTCCACAACCTGGATGAAGAAATAATGACCGTCATGAACCATAGCACAATGTACGTGCATGAGTTTGGATTGAATGAAAGAAGAACAGCCATATTGCTCTAGGTTTAGAAAATCGCAAGTAGAATTATAAGTAACTAATACGACTGTCAGTGGTTAGTTAGCGTTTCGATGAGAAACGAAACGACAGCCTTCAGTTTAGTCAGAAGTGTGGGTATCAACAATAGATTGAGACAGATATGGAAATACGGAAGCAAATGCCGTGAGTATGGGTTACCAGGTAGAATGATGCAAAACTAAATGTACTAAATGCACATGTGGAAAAGTCCGCTGCTCCTTGTTCTATCATCGGCTTTTGAAAGAGTGTGCTAACTGTTTTAGCAAACTTACAAGAAGTACTTTGCACAACATTTAATTATCTAATATCTCAAATGAGTATATCGTGGCACACCTGGGCACGATGATATCTTCACAACGGGATTTGGAATGGAACCACTTAGACATTGCTGAGAAAGCAATGAACCAGTAAATCTCCATACCAATGGTGTGATTTGCAATGGAAACATTGAGCGTTGCATAGTTAATCATATGAGGGTAGACAAATAATGGGGATCAAGAGCCTCGGCAGATGGCGCAGATAAGGTGGTTAACTGAACGTATGATATTCCCATGCAACCTGGAGTTCTCATCATAATTTTACCACTTACAATTTAGTAATAAACTGTCAGCATACATCTGGGTTGCAGCTATTCTTCGCAACAATTCAATTGTTTCTTTGCTGAAGGTATTTTCCAATTAAATATTTATTTAAACACTACCGTAACACCATAGTTGGACTAATCTAATTTTAAGTCAATCTAGAGGATTGGTCATTTCTAATTTAAATTGTAGAATGAACGTTTGCTCTTCCGCACCTTATCTCGATAATGGCTGACTTATCCTAACTTCAGTATGAGCGATGTTCAGCTGGAAATATAGCTACACCCATTATTGGGACTAATATATGAAACAGAACATGTAGCATCAACATCAGCATGTTAATCGCTAGTCACTGACTTGCCGGGATTATTCAGCTTACACGGACGAGCCAACGTGTGGACACTTGCAACAAAAGTTGTTGGGTCTTGAACACAGATTTTCCAAACCGCATTCCGAAGCGAGGAAGAAGGGTTGTAGAGTACATGAATTCCAGGGATAATTGTTGCTCACTACACCCAGTTGTTCAATCCAATGTACGAACAAGTGTGGAATATTATGAGCAGCAACCGCTTGGTACCCAGGAGTTAACGCGATCCATGTACGCTAACGACGTCACCATTACCGCTGCCCTTTAAATGGGTATCTTCATCATCATCAACAGCAGTACATCAGCCATTTGAACTGATGCTTCGCTGCCATACAACCATGAGGACCTATGAAATAAAAAAAATAAGAGGGAGAGAAGTGGGACTTACCTGAAAATCTTTATGCCCTAAGCAAACATTCAGGGTCAAGGCGCCTACACCTTGTGTTAACAACATACCGTCACAAACAGCTAGCTATCGTGCAAAGATAAGGCGGCATCGGCGAGACAGCTTCCTTGCGGCTTTCACTGCCACGCGTCATAATCATCCATTACCCCGCAGATAACTCAGCACCAAACACACTTTAAACAGGCAATCCGATTAGGAGACGGCAGCAGACGCGCCACTGGTGTCGGTTGCGAGCCATGTCCTGTAAAATCTCGAGCCAAACACAAGGTGAGTCACGTGGACTCCAACCCGGAAGGCGAGACGGACCAACGGCACCCAGTTTGGTCGTCAGTGACTTCATTTCCCGCTGCCAAGTCAACTTCTGTCCACCTCGAGCCTTGCGGCATCCGACACCTGGTAGACTGATCAAGGCCCACCTAGGTAAGCGGTGACCAGGCATGCGTAGCACGTGCCCGAGCCAGCGTAACTTATCCCGTGCTATCTGTTGTTCTAGGGAGCTAGCATGATAATCCCCTCTAGTACTCGCCTACGCACATCATCGTTGCGGACACGCTGGTGCAATCCGACACCAGCAATGCTTCGCAAACAACGATGATCAAAGACTTTAAGGCGCCTCAGATCTTCAGACCGAAGGGGCCAAGTCTCACTACCATAGAGCAGAACGGCCCTCACTGTGGCCTTGTATACACGGCCTTTCAGACGGAGGGAAACTCCCTTCTGTCGCCAAAGATGACGCAGGTTCAAGTAGGCAGTTCTGGCCTTTGCAATGCGTGAGCTAACGTCAGTTTCTATGTGCCCATCATTGCTGATGCAGCTGCCAAGAAAAGTGAATTGATCAACCACATCGAGTTTCTCGTTAGCAAGCATCTAGGGGTCATCAAGTGGCTGGTGGTCCTGCAGCAACACTTTGCACTTTGAAGGTGCGAAGTGCACACCAAATAATGGGACCACTCTGGATAAGCTATTCAGGGTTGATTGTGCCGCCTCAACATTGTCGAAAAGCAAGACGATATCGTCTGCATAATCTAGATCAACTAACCGTTCACCAGGCAGCACTTCAACACCTACAGCGTGAGATTCCACAAGGGAACACTCCATGATGGAGTCCACGATGAAATTGAACAAAAACGGGGAAATCGGACAACCCTGTCGAACGCCACTTGTAGTCGAAAAGCTATCCGATAGGGCACCATAGACCCTGACGCGGCCTCTAGTTTTCGAGTATACAGCACGAAGGATGTTCACATATTTCGTGGGAACACTTTTCCGCGCAAGTATTTCGAACAGAATCGATCGATCGACTGAATCGAACGCACTCTTGAAATCGAGGAACACAGCT
>CALYDF020001525.1:0-46864 GCA_944474145.2 Dicrocoelium dendriticum
ATTGTTGGCCAGTTATGGTCCTTTATCTTAGGGAATGAATTCCTGAAATCCAGACGCAGTCAGTTGGATATCACATGTCAGCAAAGCGCTTGACGTCATTTTTATTATTTAGCAGTCATTAACAATGCGAACTGCATCAGTCCCCAGACGGTCATGAATCTGCTACACTACTGGCACGACAGTGTGGCTGTGATTACCGACCCAACCATGGAACGATTGGGCCGGAAGTAAACATCAAAATTTTAACCAAGTACGTCCTCAAAGTCTACTACACAGTAGTCAAGCAATAAATAAAATAGGTTGAGGAAACGCCTCCTACAGGTGGTTGAAGCGATTACGATCATGCGAACATAGTCAGAGTTGTGCAAGCGCAGAATAATGGTGCCATTTCTCACATTGGCTCGGTCCAGGCGATTAATCTTTCCCATGAATCATTAGGAACGATCTAATGTGGTTTCTTTTGCCTTTTCGGTTGATGCAAGTGTTTCTCGCGCATAGATCTCCTAGCCATGTCGCGACGCTGCTAATCTGAGTCGAGTGCTTTGACAGTCGAAAGAATGCACTAAGCCTGTTCAAGTCGTCGCAACGTTACGCATTTCCGCTCCAATAAGGAACTATTGCCTTTGTCAATTTTGTAAGTGTATCTGATTGGTGTGAATCACCGTAAAGTGGACACTACAACCATGTGTACTTATAACAAACTAAATTGTCATAATAGTTGATTTGTCTTTACTTACCGATTCATATATATTTGGTGGTGAACCCTGGTTACTCTTAGACGGAGTACAGGTCAAATATGGGCATAAGGGAACTGAAAGAGTTCTATTGTTAATGGTGGTCCATCGGTCATAAATTTATTTACCAACCTACGAATCATCCTTTGAAGAATGAACACGGACTTTCGAGAGTGAACTCTCGAAATTTATTGAAACGACGAAAGAACAGCGGATTCACGGCATTTTCTAGCACGACAAAAAGTTAAATCGATGGATATTTCACAGTAGCTGATACAGCTGAGAAGGATCATGGCAACCTATCTTGGTTGCTATGTAACTAGCTGTTGAGTGTACATTTTGTGATGCAACAATCTACAATGCTCATGTATACGATTATCGTGAGTTTACCTTCTTTGATCAATTAGTTTACTGAGTGGCTGAATGCACCCTTGCATCAGCAACTTAGTCTAGACATCTCGGTATTTAACTCGTAAATTATACCCGTGGAAATGCAAGAACACAATTTTGCGAACAGTACTCTTTTTGACAAATCTCCTCAGGGAATTACTATTATGAAATGGAAGGGCAGAGCACAAATAACTAATGAAGCCAAAGAAGTGGGAATAGTGGAATCACAACAAACAGAAACTCAAAAGTCTCGGTGGAATATTTTAGTTTTCTGAAGATCTTAAATGACTCTTTGACAGTTTATCCTACTGATTCTAAGCTTTGAAACTAGCATAGTTGTCCCAAACTACATTGAAAATGTTGGTTGTGCGCTAAAAGTTGTGTAACAAGGATTGAAGTAAGACAACTGCTATCCGCTTTATTAAATGTAGCTTCGTCTCAGTCAAAAAAGAGAGAGCATTCAGCCAAGGAGAAAATAAGTGTTTATGGTGATTCTTGTGTCGCTCGGATAGGCACACGAGGGTTTGCATTATGTGTTTCTACTGCAATACCGTTCGGACGGTGGTAGCTTTCGTGAACCTTACCAAACGAGTATTGCAACTTAGAAATAAATTTTCAAAGTACTGAGGTTATGGTAGAAACTCAGGATCCTCAACAGGGCTTTATTAGCTACTGACCACTGCTCATCAAGTGGATTCTCTTAGTATCCCGTTTATAGAAACAGGAAAGAGTAGCTTAACTTTAAGCAGTTGTTATGTTTGCGCTGGTTCAAGGAATTTTTATATTAATTTCTTGGTTTCATTGAATATGCTCTCTGTAGCTTGTTCACTGTGGGTTCCTCTGGCACAAACCTCAGATCTGCGCAAGATGTGTAGGGCTACTATGTTTTACGTCATTATATCGAAAGTCCAATAGTAATCAAAACATTCACCCTTAACATTAGCTAGGTGCTAATTCGTACAAGGGTGCTGTTGTGGGAAGTTTGGACTTGGGGAGGAGTTAGCCCTTTCCTCTACCAAGTTAGTAACCTGCAAGGTAGGGAGGATACATTTGCCATGTTGCAGGCAACTTGCATTACATGACCGTATTCCACTGCCATGGTGCTTCTCCGGATGCGAGGTAGGCGTTTAGAACCTTGTTTAGAGCTTTCTAAATCGTTCACATTTTTTTGGAGTCGTACTTTTCATCTGGCCTGCACTCGTAGGTCAGTAGCACCGCGCCCGCTCAACGCACCGCCTGATATACATCTAATTATTACGTCATCTCGCGGACCTCAAAAAACTTTTGGCATGGCTTACGTTTTCAAGCACGTGACAACAACTATGGGTGGTTGAGGAGGTATGCTATCTCATACTCACCAGCAAATGAACATATTTAGCTAGCTTCAGGATGTACAACACACAACTGGTTGACCAAAAAATCGATCTGCACGTTTCCACCCGCGTTCTCAGCTATCCGTCGACGTACGTAACTCCGCACCGGACCTGACATTGACTCATACACTACATGTGAACACTCGATAAGTCCCTTACTTTTGATGTGCTCTTATTATTATTATTATCTAAACAATAGTGTTTTACACTGGTAGCTAACAGTTTCTTTTGCAACGTCTCGATCTAAAGCGTTCGTGGTAGTTAGTATTATTCTTACGCAATACCTTGCAGAATATCGTTACCACTGCACGGCACTTGATCGGGCACTGTATATCTAAGGTCTAAAAGGCCATAAGAAACTCATTCACAGTACGTAAACACTGGGATCTGTCGACGAATTTAATACCAATTTCACCCTGCATGTTTGGTTACTGGATCGTTAACCCTTTGTATCCAAGTTAAGAATCTTGATCCTGCAAATAGTGTTTGTTTTAACAGTAGCGTGCTCGAATAGTTAACATAGTGAACAAAAGATTTTCATCGTTGACTGTTAATTATGCAACTCAGAGCATGCGTAAATTGGTAACCAGCTTTTGAGAATATTTTTTCTTGTGAGTACATATGTACACATTTTGTACGTAAGGGTTTTTCACGCGGTTGAAAGCAATTTTTAATCACTATGACAACGGGACCGCGCACGGAAAGCTTAGCAAATAGATAAACCAACCAAAACTGAAATACCGAAGAGTGAGATCTTGCATGTTTTGTGTGAACAGCACTGATTCTTCTGGTTTAAAACTCTTAATTTAAGCATTTAGCCTCTACTCTTGAAAGTTGGCGGAGTGCATCCAGGTTGTGCTGTTCTTTGTGGCACAAATTTAACTTCCATTAGAGTGTATCAAACCTTTTGTCTTTGGCATTGCTCGTGGGGCGAAAATCCGTTTGTCCAAAGAGGTCTTTGGCTTGTTTATCCCAATGCTTACACAAAACTTCTGTCACTAATGTAGAAACTATGTTTACTTCAGAGTTTAATATGCTCAGTGTCCCACAAGGGGATCTTTCGATAGAATATGATGCGTCTACTAGAATATTTCCACGCCTAAAACATTGGGACAGCCTACACCAACGAAAAGTCACGGATTTAACTATGAGGTGGTTTGAACACCTTGCCTTCGTGTTAAATGACAGTTAAATGATTTTTTAATACTGGTAGGTCTAACGATTTCGAATCGTTTTCTACTTCCACTCGCACCCAGAATAACATTCAAACATCAGAGGTGTTTTGCATTGATGGAGAGGCACGTTGCCACCAAAAGGGTCATCTAAATAGTCATAAAACAACGCTTAACCGCATCTCAGACAGTCCATGACCAGTTTGATTCTCCAGCGGCCCGCCGAAATTTTCCTTAACTACGCTCCCTCGAGGTTTTGGCTGGACTGGTTAAATGAGCCTACCGACTTCTCTCGAAAATTGTGGTCCACTTATGAGGAAGGAGCCATTGGAACAGAATCAAACAGTACTGGACTTTCCAGATTACTCAAATCAACCTTTCCGGGCCAATCGGCAAATACATTTGTTTAAGAATGTTTGAATATTCATTACAATGCCACTAAGTATGTGTGGAGATAGGCTTAAGTATTTAAACACAGCTAATTGGCATGTCGTCATAAATGATGTACGTGTCTTCACGAATTGGATTACCTGTAACCTGGAATTCGACATTTCACCGTCACATCTTATGCAACTGTACTGTTTGGGTGTCATTGTTGACATCCTACTGCGTCATTTCAGAAAGCCATTCGTTGAGTGAAAAGAGCAGGGCCCCAGAATAATGCTGTGTATAACTTTTCCGATGGCCTTGTCACTCTTGAGAAGAATGCAGTCCTTACAAAGTACCCAATCAGCGAAGCACCACGTAGCCTCGAAACCAAAGGCTGCTCGTTGCTTGCTTTGGGGACTGAATTTGCATTAGCCAAATTCCGTTGGTTTCGTACGCGTGACTTTACTACTACTGAATGCAGAAGTAGTACACTGAGCTTGTGGGACAGGGAAACTGATAAAACGACGTCTCAAGCTATGCTATGACTACTTTATCGCCATCCTATTGTTTTACAGACACAAAATAGATTGATTAAACAGAAAGGCAGCTACTTTTCCTTTTTAAAAAAATATAAGTGCCGTTGTGAAAATTTGGCTCTATTGTTTGCTCCTGTTTGGCTACAAGCTTGTTTACAGATACAACATCATTCCGCGGTACAGATTGAAGGAAATTTGGTTAAACAAACTCTACGACTTGACTGGAATGTACCAATATGTTGATAGAATTTTAACGAAAATCAAAGAATGCCGGTAATGTAGTCAACTTGAAACACTTGAACGTATTACACTCTCTGGAGCAAGCCATTCCAAGGCCCCACTATACGAGTGGTAGCGTAAACTGATATAAATGATGCTTTACTAATGTATAAATTCCATCTACTGTTTAGGAAATGAATCCTTGATTTCCTTATATGAAGCATTTGTTATGCGCTCGTTCTTATACTATTTATTGATTCCTATTAGATGTTCACAGAATGCAAGATAGGTTGGAGGCTGAACGGGGGTTGCAAAGCGTTTATTCAATCAATCGTTACGGCAGTATATAGCCATGCTCCAGCTACTCGTGTTGTAAAAAAATATGTAGTTAGATGGTTTATGCAATTATCATATATAATTTGAGAGAAGAAAAGCTGGTAGTCGACGTTTTGATGTGAATGTCATCTGGAAGTCGGTTTTTCACCTGTACGCCTGCTGGTATCATCATCTCAAAAGACTTTGGGATGCAAATCTAGTAGGTAAGATCAAAGACCTATTTCTAGCACCTAACTAACTGACGATGCTCTAGTAGCTCGGTTCTAAGCTAAAGGATAATGACCAGATTAAAGGCAATAAATTTTACCCTGAATTCAACATACCTAAGCTCCATCTTTATCTTGCACTCAGTTCAGATTGTCCGCTGAACCATGTATCACAGATCTTTACAGGCGTGTTTCAAAAGCTAGTAACCTCTAGAATTGCTTGCTAGATATAGTTAGTCACTATCAACAGCAGTGAATGTTATTTCGTGGGGATGCGGAAAGTAACCATAAAGGGAAGATAAGAAAAGCACGAAGGTGGGAGAACAAGTAAATGCGATGAGCGAGGACAGGCGGCCCAACGATAGTACCAGGGAACAAGATAAGAGCTAATCGTGCGCGATGAGTGGTAGTAGGCCTTTGCCAGGAAGACAGAGACGATTCTGTCTAACTGTTTTATTGGTCCATCATTCGCCGCCTAAGGGTAATGAGCTCTTCAAGTTTATCACGAAGCCACCAAACGATACCGGAAGGTATCGCTAGGATTTGAGCTTTATTGATAGAGAAACGACTTAGTTCCCATTACCAACCAGCGTGATATCCGTTTCGAAAATGGTTTCGTAATAATTCGATGGAAAGTGTTCCTGCGATTAGAATAATAAAATAGTGGTCTAATAAGGATGAAAATTCACCAAGGTTTGGCAAGTATCGTGACATGCATTGTTTGAATCACACAAAAAAGTAAAA
The DNA here is from genome assembly GCA_944474145.2 of Dicrocoelium dendriticum. Classification (NCBI taxonomy): domain Eukaryota; kingdom Metazoa; phylum Platyhelminthes; class Trematoda; order Plagiorchiida; family Dicrocoeliidae; genus Dicrocoelium; species Dicrocoelium dendriticum. The sequence goes on from CALYDF020001525.1 coordinate 6,080, forward strand.
CGCGCATCTGTGGACTCACCATGTTGTCTACGTTAAACCTATGCCAATTTGTTCGTCCCGATTGCGTATAAGGCTGGCTAATACAATCCTTGTTTGCGTTTGTTCAAACTCGTCAGTGAAATGCATCGTTGAGTCTTTTTTCAAAAATTGGTAACGTGTTCCCAATAATGACAAACATCGGAGGAGCGTTCCACGAACAAAAATTCAGGAACATATTCCGGCAGTTTTCTAGCCGACTGCACTGTGGCCAGTTTCGTCTGCTGGCCTCTCAGCATTGTGTCGCAGATAACTTTAAGTGGGCGGCGGGCAAGTGACTAAAGATTTTCAAAAGCTAATACGCTAGAATGAATTTGCCCTGTAAACATCAGTTACTTCCGATTTTCACTCCTAGTGCTTTTAGTCACAATCTGTATGAATGATGGCAGTTACATCAAGTATTTGATCCCTCTCACTTTGTGGTTACCAGTGCAGACCGATCCGGATCATCCGGGTTTTCCAAGCCCGCTTCCATAAGCTAGGTAGAACGTCATACAACAGTAAGCCTTTGCGAAAAATTGGTAAAGGCGAACTGCCCGAACGCCCCTTGTAAGAGGCCAGTTTGTGGGTTCTCGATGTTGCACATCTCAAAGGAATGCTCCAAACAGCCGAGATCATCTTGCTTCACCACGCCAATGTAGCGCTCAAAGGAGAGGGTTTTCATGATGTGACCTCCCAGCCTATATGTTTTATTAGGCTGATCGCGTACAACTACGACTATAATCTTTTCCTTATTGAACCGAGTTGGATTAGATCGCACTCTTCTTCCAGTTTGTCCAGATGACAAACCAGTCCAGTGCCAAGCCGAAAACAGCCAAATAATGATGCCTTGGTTCGTTTGTGTCCACAGCTGTCTCGACATCTACGCGTGTCACACTGTCCCTACTAACAAGTGTTCTAATGGCTGACTCGGGATAATCGCTCTTACGCTTACCTATCACGTGTACCGCGCTCGAACCTAAACACTCAGGCGATCATGCAACAGACAGCGGTGATTCCAAATTACATAGTATCTTTTCCGTGATTCTGCTTAATGCCAGATCCATAAGCAACAAACTTCATTTTAAAAACATTTCAATGGCTCGCAGCCGATCTTCGTCACTGAAACATGGTGTTTCTCTGATACACTTTACTCTACTCGGCTAATTCCAAACTACCACTTGTTTCGAAAACAGCGCTGGACCATAAATCGTGGTGTGTGTATTATTTACGTGCACAAAACATGTTATGCTAAACTTATGTAATACTCACAATTGAAAGATGTCCCAGAATCCATTTGGTTGTTGTTGGCAGGTGTCGCATTTTACATACTACTCGTCTGTAGCTATACCCCACCGAATGCGACTAAAGTGGGTATCACTAACAGTAAATCTGTATTTGATTTTGCAGCAAGGTTGCAACACCGTCAGAAGAAAATTGCCGGTGAATTCAACTTACAGAAATTACGCTGGCCATCTCACCGAAAGCCAGCCTTTGCATGTCACTGTTCTTTCTTCCATCAAAGCAGCGGGCTGGACACAATAAGTTGTCAGTCCAACCAGATAGCGACTGTATTGGACTTAATATTCCCATTACGGATACCCAAACCACACACCGAGATCTTATACAGTCTCCCTGGTAGAGACCATAAAAAGCTCCAACTCAATTTCCACATTAAAATGATCAATAATCTCGCATCTACACCGCTACATACAAACATAAGTTAAACTGGGAACACTTTCATCAATTAATCCGTTTCTCTTACGGGGACATATTCTTCTTCGCTACTAGTATGTACACTACTGCGGAACAGTTTTCTAATCAGATCCACGACGTCATAGCCCTCCTTACTTAAAAAAGTGATTGTATTACTCATACACGTATTGTTAGTAGTAGCATTATTATTTGGTCTCCATACATGCTATCAAACCATCAGCTAGAATACTAGGACATCCTCTGCAAGGTAATGAAAGACCCATGACATTTACGCATCGAATAATGCTCGAATTTAGCAGCAGAGTCATGCATGCACCGTTAAACACAGAGAAAAAATGCAGAGCACGTAGCCTTACATACAGGCTGCAAGGCGAGGAAGCTTATCAAAATACGGAATCTTAGAACCAGTTGTCGCTGTCCATTGACTACTGAAACTGTTGACGGTGAAGACTACTTTCTTCGTGACCCAATTGCAATCTGTGATGCATTCTGTGACTTCATTTGTACTCCTATGAGTCTAGAAGCTGACCTTTTGCCCGTGTACACAGGGGTTACACTAACAAAGCACTTATGCCGAGTCGATGTCACCATGAATGGTATCCACCAATTTAGCAAGTCAATCAGGCTATCCTCCAGACTGGGAGCTGATAGCATTTCACCAACCACCATTGAACTAGGAGGGCTTGATATACCACGGCTCATGCTGAGCATGTTTACCCTATTGCTGGAATCTAGCCACCTTTCAGACCAATAGAATATGTCATGTATGCCTCGGCACAAAGGTGGTCGCAAACAAATGATTGATAACTGCCGGCTAATCCAGCACACTCCAATAATCGCTCGATTATTTGGAAAAAGCGTTAGAAAGGAGGTGATGAACTTAATAGATTCTTTGGGCCTGATAATGATTCCGAAGCATGGCTTCTTTGGCAAGCGATCCTGCATCACCTCCCAACTGCATTACCTGAATTACCTTTCAACAGCAATCGATTCTCGTTATGTAGTAGTAATTCTATTTTTGGACATACCTCAAGCATTCGACAAAATACCTCACAAGCAGTTATTACAAAAGTTGGGGGTCTTTTGGATCCGGAACCGAATACTAGGTTGGTTATCTTCATATTGGAGTGGTCGTCACCAGGTAGACACTCTAAGTGACTACCAATCTCCTCCACACCCCATTGCCAGTGGGGTCATCCAAAGTAGCCTGCTCAGTGCTTCACTCTTTCTGCTATACATCAATAACATTATCACGTCCGTAAAACATGGTCGGTCATTTGTATTCACTGACGATATCAACATTGCCTATAAGCTTCACTGTGACAAATTGCACGGAAAGCTACTACGCGTGCAAGGTTACCTACATTTTCTTAAGTCATAGTGTCACACACGTGTGATGAACCTCTCGGATAAGAAATCAAGCATCATGTCTCATGGCTGTTTCGTCCCCGAATATTCTATGGTAATAAACAATGAACACGTCCTCACACAGCTGTCCACCCCTGATCTCGTGATTATACACTCATCGAGTTGCACGTGTCAGTCAATCTATGTTCAAGGTATTCAACATAATCCACACAACTCATGTTGGAGTTGGATGTTTTAAGCTAATCACTCGCCACATTCTCGAATACTGCAAGGTAATATAAGGCAATATGAGAAAGAGTGACAAAATTACTGTAGAGTACTTGCAAAGGTTGTTTACTAAACAAACGGCAAGCAATCTGCTATGAATAATCGAGGTCGGTGTAAAATAGTTAAGTCCGAATCCCATTGGATTCGACAACTGAAGCACAGCTGGTTGCCGCTTTTTAACCTGTTACACAAAACGACCTATTCCGATATGCGTACACTCGAAGTAAGCATAGCTCAAATCGAGAGGTTTGCATGTAAGATTCCAAACTGAATGCACCAAAAGCTATAACATGTATGCGCTCATACTTCTTCCTTGTCAGATATAGCTATCTGTGGAATAAACTACCAATACCAATCAGGTCATGTGACGATGTGACAACAGTTAGAAGCAGACTCGGCAATTGCTTTGATTTAACTACCATAATCTCTATATAGATTATGGTAGTTAAATCAAAGCAATTGCCGAGTCTGCTTCTAACTGTTGTCACATCGTCACATGACCTGATTGGTATTGGTAGTTTATTCCACAGATAGCTATATCTCACAAGGAAGAAGTATGAGAGCATACATGTTATAGCTTTTTGTGCATTCAGTTTGGAATCTTACATGCAAACCTCTCAATTTGAGCTATGCTTACTTCGAGTGTACGCATTTCGGAATAGGTCGTTTTGTGTAACAGGTTAAAAAGCGGCAACCAGCTGTGCTTCAGTTGTCGAATCCAATGGGATTCGGACTTAACTATTTTACACCGACCTCGATTATTTATAGCAGATTGCTTGCCATTTGTTTAGTAAACAACCTTTGCAAGTGCTCTACAGTAATTCTGTCACTCTTTCTCATGTGGCCGTATATTAACTTGCAGTATTCGAGAAGGTGGCGAGTGATTAGCTTAAAACACCCAACTCTAACATGAGTTGTGTGGATTATGTTGAATACCTTGAACATAGATTGACTGGCACGTGCAACTCGATGAGTGTATAATCACGAGATCAGGGGTGGACAGCTGTGTGAGGACGTGTTCATTGTTTATTACCATAAAATATTCGGGGACGAAACAGCCGTGAGACATGACGCTTGATTTCTTATCCGAGAGGTTCATCACGCGTGTGTGACACTATGACTTAAGAAAATGTAGGTAACCTTGCACGCGTAGTAGCTTTCCGTGCAATTTGTCACGGTGAAGCTTATAGGCAATGTTGATATCGTCAGTGAATACAAATGACCGACCATGTTTTAGGGACGTGATAATGTTATTGATGTTTAGCAGCAAGAGTGAAGCACTGAGCAGGCTACTTTGGATGACCCCACTGACAATGGGTGTGGAGGAGATCGGTAGTCACTTAGAGTGACTACCTGGAGACGACCACTCAGATTTGAAGATAACCAACCTAGTATTCGGTTCCGGATCCAAAAGACCCCCAGCTTTTGTAATAACCGCTTGTGAGGTACTTTGTCGAATGCTTGAGGTATGTCTAGAAATAGAATTACTACTACATAACGGGAATCGATTGCTGCTGAAAGCTAATTCAGGTAATGCAGTTTGGAGGTGATGCAGGATTGCTTACCAAGGAAACCATGCTTCGGAATCATTATCAGGCCCAAAGAGTCGATTAAGTTCATCACCTCCTTCCTAACGATTTTTCCAAATAATCGAGTGATTATTGGAGTGTGCTGGATTAGCCGGCAGTTATCAATCGTTTGTTTGCGACCACCTTTGTGCCGAGGTATACATGACATATTCTATTGGTCTGAAAAGTGGCTAGATTCCAGCAATAGGGTGAACATGCTCAGCATGAGCTGTGATATATCAAGCCCTCCTAGTTCAATGGTGGTTGGTGAAATACTATCAGCTCCCAGCCTGGAGGATAGCCTGATTGACTTGCTAAATTGGTGGATACCATTCAGGGTGACATCGACTCGGCATAAGTGCTTTTTTAGTGTAACCCCTGTGTACACGGCCATGAGGTCAGCTTCTAGACTCATAGGAGTACCAATGAAGTCACAGAATACATCACAGATTGCAACTGGGTCATGAAGAAAGTAGTCTTCACCGTCAACAGTTTCAGTAATCAATGGACAGTGACAACTGGTTCTAAGATTCTGTATTTTGACAAGCTTCCTCGCCTTGCAGCCTGTATGTAAGGCTACGTGCTCTGCATTTTTTCTCTGTGTTTAACGATGCATGTTTAACTCGGTTAGTAAATTCGAACATTTGTACGATAAGTAAAAAGTTATGGGTCTTTCATTACCTTGCAGCGGATTTCCTAGTATTCTGGCTGATTGATAGCATCGTTGGAGACCAAATAATAATGCTATTACTAACAATACGTGTATGAGTAATACAATCACCTTTTGAAAGAAGGATGGCTATGCCGTGATGGGTCTGATTAGAAAACTGTTCCGCAGCAGTGTACATACTATTCGCGAGGAAGAATATGTCTAGGTCAGAGAAAAGGATTAACTGTTGAAAGTACTCCCAGTTTAACTTATGTTTGTATGTTGCGGTGTAGAGGCGAGATTATTGATGATTTTAATGTGGAAAATGTATAGGTGCTTTTCATAGTCTCTACCAGGGAGACAGTATAATATCTCGGTCTGTGGTTTGGGTATCCGTAATGTGAATATTAAGTCCAATACAGTTGCTATCTGGTTGGACTGACGACCCATTTTGCCTAGCCTGCTGCTTTGATGGAAGAAAGAACAGTGACCTGCAAGTCTGGCTTTTGGTGAGATGGCCAGCGTAACTTCTGTAAGTTAAATTCAATAGCCATTTTCTTTTGGCTGTATTGCAACCCTGCTGCAAAGTCAACTACGCTAGTGATGTTAGTGGTACTCACGTTAGTCGCATTCGTTGGGTTATAGATACAGACGAGTAGTTTGTAAGATGAGGGACCTACAAATAACAGCCAAACAGATTCAGGGACATCTTTTAGTTGTGAATGCTATATAAGCTTAGCATAACATGTTTTGTGTACGTAGATAATAAAAACACCACCTTTTATGGTCCAGCAATGTTTTCGAAACAAGTGGTAGTTTGGAATTAGCCGAGTAAAGTGTATCAGAGAAACACCATGTTTTTGTGACGAAGATCGCCTGTGGGCCATTAAAATGTGAGATCTGTTTTTACAATGCTGTTGCTTGTGGATCTGGCATTAAACAGAAGCACTGAAAATATACTATGTAGTTTGAAATCACCGCTGCTTGTTGCACAATCGCCTGAGTGTTTGGATTCCAGCGCAGTAGGTAAGTGTAAGAGCGATGAGCCCGAGTTAGCCATTGGAACGCTTGTTGGTAGGGACAGTGTGACACGCGTAGATGTTGCGACAGCTGTGGACAGAAACGAAACAAGGCATCATTCTTTGGCAGTTTTCGGCTTGGTACTGGACTGGTTTGTCATCTGGACAAATTGGAGGAAGAGTGAGATCTAACCCAACTCGGTTCAATGCGTAAAAGATTATAATCGTACTTGTACGCTATCAGCATAATAACACATATAGGCTGGAAGGCCACATCTTGAAAACCCTCTCATGTGAGCGCGACCTTTAGGTGCTGATGCGAGATGATATTGGCTGTTTGGAGCAGTCCTTTGAGATATTCAAAATCGCGAACACACATTCTAGCCTCTTACAAGGAGCGTTCGGTCAGTTCGCCTCTACCAGTTTTTTCGCAAATGCTTACTGTTGTATGATGACCTACCTAGCTTATGGATGCGGGCTTGGCAAACCCGGATGAAACGGATCGGCCTACGCTGGTGACCACAGGGTGAAAGGGATCAAATACTTGATGTAACTGTGTCATCATTCATACAGATTGTGACTGAAAGCACTAGGAGTGAAAATCGGAAGTAACTGATATCTACAGGACAACCTCATCCTAGCGTATTAGTTTTTGAAAACCCGTAGTCAGTTGGCCGCCGCCTACTTAAAGTTAGCTGCGACACAATGCTGAGTGGCCAGCAGACGAAACTGGTCACACAGTGCAGTCGGATAGAAAACTGCCGGAATATTTTCCTGAATATTTTGTCATGGAACGCTCCCCGATGTTTGTCATTATTGGGAACACGTTAGCAATTTTTTGTAAAAAGACTCAACAATGCATATCACTGCCGAGTTCGAACAAATGCAAACAAGGGTTGTATTAGCCAGCTTTATACGCAATCGGTATGAACAAATTGGCATAGGTTTAACGTAGACAACATGGTGAGTCCACAGATGGCGTTTTACTTTTTTGTGTGATTCACACAATGTATGTCCCGATACTTGTCAAGTCTTGGCGAATTTTCACCTTTATTACATCACAGCTGCATTATTCTAACCGCAGGAACACTTTCAATCGAATTATTACGAAACTATTTTCGAGACAGATATCACACTGGTTGGTCAAGTGAACTAAGTCGAGGAAGTTCAAATCCCAGCGATACCTTCTAGTAGCGTTTAGTCACTTCGTGGCAAAATTAAAGATCTCATTACCCTTAGGCGGCGAAGGATGGAACAATGATACAGTTAGACAGAATCTTCTCTGTTTTCCTTGGCAAATGCCTGCTACCTCTCATCGCTCACGATTAGCTCTTAGCTTGTTCCCTGGGACTTGCGTTGCGCCGGCTGTTCTCGCTCATCGTATTTCCTTGTTCTCCTGCTTTCGTGCATTTTCCTATCTTCCTTTTATGGTTACTTTCCGCACCACCAGGAAATAACCTGCACTGCTGTTGATAGTGACTACCTATATCTAGCAAGCGATTCTAGAGCTTATTAGCTTTTAAAACACTTACGCCTGCAAAGAACCGTGGTACATCTTTCAGCGGACAATCTGAACTAAGTGCAAGATAAAGATGGAGCTTAGGTATGTTGAATTCAGGGTAAAGTTTTAATGCCTTTAATCTGGTCATTATCCTTTAGCTTAGAACCGAGCTACTAGAGCGTCGTCAGTTAGTTAGGTGCTAGAAATAGGCCTTTGATCTTACCTACTAGATTTGAATCCCAATGACTTATGAGATGACGATACCAGCAGGCGTACAGGTGGAAAACTGTCGTCCAGATGACATTCACATCAAAACGTCGACTACCAGCTTTTCTTCTCTAATTATATATGATAACTGCATAAACCATCTAACTACATATTTTATTGCAACACGAGTAGCTGGAGCATGGCTACATACTGCCGTAACGCTTGATTAAATAAACGCTTTTGCAACCCCCGTTCAGCCTCCAACCTATCTAGCATTCTCTGAGCATCTAATGGGAATCAATGGATGATATAAAAACGAATGCATAACAATTGCTTCATATAAGGAAATCAAGGATCCATTTTCTAAACAGTAGATGGAATTTATGCATTAGTAAAGCATCATTTCCATCAGTTTACGCTACCACTCGTATAACGGATTCTTGGAATGGCTTTCTTCAGAGAGTGTAATAAGTTCAAGTGTTTCAATTTGACTACATTACCGGCATTCTTTGATTTTCGTTAAATTCTATCAACATATTAGTACATTACAGTCAAGTCGTAGAGTTTGTTTAACCAAATTTCATTTAATCTGTACCGCGGAATGATGTTGTGTCCATAAATACTCTTGTAGCCCAACAGGAGCAAACAATAGAGCCAAATTTCCATAACGGCACTTATATTTTTTAAAAGGAAAGTAGCTTCCTTTCTGTTTAATCAATCTATTTTGTGTCTGGTTGGCGATAACGTAGTCATAGCATAGCTTGAGATGTCGTTTTATCAGCTTCCTAGTCCCACAAGCTCAGTGTACTACTTCTGCATTCAATAGTAGTACAGGCACACGTACGAAACCAACGGAATTTGGCTAAGACAAATTCAGTCCCCAAAGCAAGCAACGAGTAGCCTTTCGTTTCGAGACTACGTGGTGCCTTGCCGATTGGGTACATTTTAAGGACTACATTCTTCTCAAGAGTGACAAGGCCATCGGAAAAGTTATACACAGCATTATTCTGGCGCCCTGCTCTTTTCACTCAACGAATGGCTTTCTGAAATGACGCAGTAGGATGTCAACAATGACACCCAAACAGTACAGTTGCATAAGATGTGACGGTGAAATGTCGAATTCCAGGTTACAGGTAATCCAATTCGTGAAGACACGTACATCATTTATGACGACATGCCAATTAGCTGTGTTTAAATACTTAAGCCTATCTCCACACATACTTAGTGGCATTGTAATGAATATTCGAACATTCTTAAACAAATGTATTTGCCGATTGGCCCGGAAAGGTTGATTTGAGTAATCTGGAAAGTCCAGTACTGTTTGATTCTGTTCCATTGGCTCTTTCCTCATAAGTGGACCACAATTTTCGAGAGAAGTCGGTAGGCTCATTTAACCAGTCCAGCCAAATACCTCGAGGGAGCGTAGTTAAGGAAAATTTCGGCGGGCCGCTGGAGAATTAAACTGGTCATGGACTGTCTGAGATGCGGTTAAGCGTTGTTTTATGACTATTTTATGACCCTTTTGGTGGCAACGTGCTCTCCATCATGCAAAACACCTCTGATTGTTTGAATGTTATTCTGGTGCGAGTGAAGTAAAAACGATCGAAATCTTTAGACTACCATATTAAAAATCATTTAACTTCATTTAACAACGAAGGCATTGTTCAACCACCTCATCGTTAAATCCGTGACTTTCTTTTGTGTAGGCTGTCCCAATGTTTAGGCGTGAAATATTCTAGTAGACGCATCATATTCTATCGAAAGATCCCCTTGTGGGACACTGAGCATATTAAACTCTGAAGTAAACATAGTTTCTACATTAGTGACAGAAGTTTTGTGTAAGCATTGGGATAAACAAGCCAAAGACCTCTTTGGACAAACGGATTTTCGCCCCACGAGCAATGCCAAAGACAAAAGGTTTGATACACTCTAATGGAAGTTAAATTTGTGCCACAAAGAACAGCACAACCTGGATGCACTCCGCCAACTTTCAAGAGTAGAGGCTAAATGCTTAAATTAAGAGTTTTAAACCAGAAGAATCAGTGCTGTTCACACAAAACATGCAAGATCTCACTCTTCGGTATTTCAGTTTTGGTTGGTTTATCTATTTGCTAAGGTTTCCGTGCGCGGTCCCGTTGTCATAGTGATTAAAAATTGCTTTCAACCGCGTGAAAAACCCTTACGTACAAAATGTGTACATATGTACTCACAAGAAAAAATATTCTCAAAAGCTGGTTACCAATTTACGCATGCTCTGAGTTGCATAATTAACAGTCAACGATGAAAATCTTTTGTTCACTATGTTAACTATTCGAGCACGCTACTGTTAAAACAAACACTATTTGCTGGATCAAGATTCTTAACTTGGGTACAAAGGGTTAACGATGCAGTAACCAAACATGCAGGGTGAAATTGGTATTAAATTCATCGACAGATCCCAGTGTTTACGTACTGTGAATGAGTTTCTTATGGCCTTTTAGACCTTAGATATACAGTGCCCGATCAAGTGCCGTGCAGTGGTAACGATACTCTGCAAGGTATTGCGTAAGAATAATACTAACTACCACGAACGCTTTAGATCGAGACGTTGCAAAAGAAACTGTTAGCTACCAGTGTAAAACACTATTGTTTAGATGCTAATAATAATAGCACATCAAAAGTAAGGGACTTATCGAGTGTTCACATGTAATGTATGAGTCAAGGTCAGGTCCGGTGTGGGGTTACGTATGTCGACGGATAGCTGAGAACGCGGGTGGAAACATGCAGATCGATTTTTTGGTCAACCAGTTGTGTGTTGTACATCCTGAAGCTAGCTAAATATGTTCATTTGCTGGTGAGTATGAGATAGCATACCTCCTCAACCACCCATAGTTGTTGTCACGTGCTTGAAAACGTAAGCCATGCCAAAAGTTTTTTGAGGTCCGCGAGATGACGTAATAATTAGATGTATATCAGGCGGTGCGTTGAGCGGGCGCGGTGCTACTGACCTACGAGTGCAGGCCAGATGAAAAGTACGACTCCAAAAAAATGTGAACGATTTAGAAAGCTCTAAACAAGGTTCTAAACGCCTACCTCGCATCCGGAGAAGCACCATGGCAGTGGAATACGGTCATGTAATGCAAGTTGCCTGCAACATGGCAAATGTATCCTCCCTACCTTGCAGGTTACTAACTTGGTAGAGGAAAGGGCTAACTCCTCCCCAAGTTCCAACTTCCCACAACAGCACCTTTGTACGAATTAGCATCTAGCTAATGTTAGGGGCGAATGTTTTGATTACTATTGGACTGTCGATATGATGACGTAAAACATTGTAGCCCTACTCATCTTGCGCAGATCTGAGATTTGTGCTAGTGGAACCCACAGTGAACAAGCTACAGAAAGCATATGCAATGAAACCAAGAAATTAATATAGAAATTCCTTGAACCAGCGCAAACATAACAATTGATTAAGGTTAAGCTACTCTGGCCTGTTTCTATAAATGGGATACTAAGAGAATCCACTTGGTGAGCAGTGGTCAGTAGCTAATAAAGCCCTGTTGAGGATCCTGAGTTTATACCATAACCTCAGTACTTTGAAAAGTTATTTCCAAGTTTCAATTCTCGTTTGGTAAGGTTCACCAAAGCTATCACTGTCCGAGCGGTATTGCAGTAGAAACACATAATGTAAACCCTATCCGAGCGACATAAGAATCACCATACACACTTATTTTCTCCTTGGCTGAATGCTCTCTCTTTTTTGACTGAGACGAAGCTACATTTAATAAAGCGGATAGCAGTTGTCTTACTTCAATCCTTGTTACACAACTTTTAGCGCACAACCAAAATTTTCAATATAGTTTGGGACACGTTTGCTAGTTTCAAAGCTTAGAATCAGTACGATAAACTGCCCAAGAGTCATTTAAGATCTTCAGAAAACTAAAATATTCCATCAAGACTTCTGAGTTTCTGTTTGTTGTGATTCCACTATTTCCACCTCTTTGGCTTCATCAGCGAATTGCACTCTGCCCTTCCATTTTAGAATGGTAAATCCCTGAGAAGATTTGTCGAAGAGAGTACTCTCCTAAAAGTTGTGTTCTTGCATTTCCATGGGTATAATTTACGAGTTAAATACCGAGATGTCTATACTAATTTGTTGATGCAAGGGTGCATTCAGCCACTCAGTAAACTAATTGATCAAAGAAGGTAAACTCACGATAATCGTATACATGAGCATTGTAGATTGTTGCAGCATAAAGTGTACACTCAACAGCTAGTTACATGGCAGCCAAGATAGGTTGCCATGATCCTTCTCAGCTGTAGCAGCTGCTGTGAAATATCCATCGATTTAACGTTTTGTCGTGTTAGCAAATGCCATGAATCCGCTGTTCTTTCGTCGTTTCAGTAAATTTCGATAGTTCACTCTCGAAGGACCGTGCTCATTCTTCAAATGAGGATTCTTAGGTTGGTAAATAAATTTATGACCGATGGACCACCATTAACAATAGAACTCTTTCAGTTCCCTTATGCCCATATTTGACCTGTACTCCGGTTAAGAGTAACCAGGGTTCACCTCCAAATATATATGAATCGGTAAGTAAAAACAAATCAACTATTATGACAATTTAGTTTGTTGTAAGTACACATGGTTGTAGTGTCCACTTTACGGTGATTCATACCAAGCAGATACACTTACAAAACTGACAAAGGCAATAGTACGTTATTGGAGCGGAAATGCGTAATGTTGCGACGACTTGAACAGGCTTAGTGCATTCTTTCGACTGTCAAAGCACTCGACTCAGATTAGCAGCGTCGCGACATGACTAGGAGATCTATGCGCGAGAAACACTTGCATCAACCGAAAAGGCAAAAGAAACCACATTAGATCGTTCCTAATGATTCATGGGAAAGATTAATCGCCTGGACCGAGCCAATGTGAGAAATGGCACCATTATTCTGTGCTTGCACAACTCTGACTATGTTCGCATGATCGTAATCGCTTCAACCACCTGTAGGAGGCGTTTCCTCAACCTATTTTATTTATTGCTTTACTACTGTGTAGTAGACTTTGAGGACGTACTTGGTTAAAATTTTGATATTTACTTCCGGCCCAATCGTTCCATGGTTGGGTCGGTAATCACAGCCACACTGTCGTGCCAGTAGTGTAGCAGATTCATGACCGTCTGGGGACTAATGCAGTACGCATTGTTAATGACTGCTAAATAATAAAAATGACGTCAAGCGCTTTGCTGACATGTGATATCCAACTGACTGCGTCTGGATTTCAGGAATTCATTCCCTAAGATAAAGGACCATAACTGGCCAGCAATTAGTCCTAAAGCGGCACACAGGACGTTAACAATGGCGTCAGTCCCGCTTTGGTGTATTCCAACGTTAACACCCTTAAACGATTTGATTTACTGCCATGATATGAGTAGGTTCAGAAAACCGTCGCGCATTTACACGAAAACGAACAATCACTTTTCCAATATAATCATTTGAGAAAAACTGTCCGATATAGACGGATTTTAGGTTTTCGGGGTTGAGTGCGTTTTCGTACATCCAAACAGGTGCGATGTGATGCTATTCTAAATGTATCTACAACAGAAGGTAAAAAGTAGTTTTTAAGAGTATATTAAGGACTTACTGCAGTGAGTCGAAATGTCTACGAAGCAGCTGACAATGAAAATTCCGCGTAATATAAAGATACGACGGGTAGCAGCACATATCACATACAATGCGGTGGTGATGAATGTCCAAATAATTGGATAGTTTTCACATCAAAACAATTAGTGTTAAACGCGAGAGTAAAATTCCCGAATCATCTCCACCATTTATACGGCCGTTTGATAAATTAACCTCAGGGGATTTCTCCGCGTAGCTAATTAAAGAGATGAATGTACAGACAGGTGGGGAAGTATCATTTTCCATCAGGCCATCTGCGACAGCGTTCACAAGCAATCCAGGTTATACTTCTTTCTGTGCACAGTCAAATTAGAATTCTAACCTCTGTACAGTTGACCAAGGTACGTAAGTTTAGGTAATTGCTCCGATAAGGAATAACATCTTGTGCGAACGCCCGATAAAACGTGAAAGGTGTGTTTTGCGCTATCCGTTGCTCGCAATGCCTCAAAATTTATTTCACGATTGATGAATTCCTCAGTTAGTTGCTATGGCGAGTATACTTGCACTGAGCTAGTGCACGTTCCCTTGACATATAAAGCTACTATTGATTGTAGACTATCTGCCATGGTGTTCCATACTCCGCCCCGACAGTAGTTGACCAGCATCAGATAATGTCGCAGAAAAGTCATGGTCATGGTATTGGTTCATATAAACTGATATCTCGGTAGGAAATTGGGTGGACAGTCCAGCTCTACGATAATGCCAATCAAACTTCAATGAATGTCCATCAAGCCTAATCCAATCCATCCGCCCGTCAGACATCTCACTGTTGACAATTGCTTATGCATTCAAGGTGTGGAAGTAGGTTCATACATTAGTAAACAGACAGGTGGTTGGGTGGCGCTTATAAACATAACGGCAAATATCGTCCTGGACTTGACAGAATTTTGCTCGGTGTTCGGAATCAAAGTGACTGAAAAGCCAAGTCAGATAACCGGCACTGGTCCAGAACGAGTGAGGCTTTGAGAATAAGATAGGAGCCGGTTCAGAGGTTCGAACTATACTGAATCCAGCATCTATCGCGGGAAATCTAAGCGTCACGGTCTAACATGTCGAGTGAAACATAAGACATCAGTATTTATAATCCAACTACTGGACTCAGTGGGGAGCTTGTGATTAATAGTATGTTAAAATTGTGATAAAAAGTTCATCGGAACTAAGAATCAGTTTGAGTCAGGCCTCCGTTAGTTTGGGTAACGAAAAAGTAGACGGATTCATCAACAATTTCTAGGTATTACGTAAAGCCGAATGCGCCCCTGCTATACTCTTCACATATGTTTGCCTTGGACGCAGCTCGATGGATTAAAATGAGCCTTCTGCAGTCCAAAATAGACTGCTACACAAGATACAATTACATTGCAAAGAAGCATATTTTATAATGCAGCAAAGAAGCTGTAAGCAATAGGAAAATCGGTAACCGCGAACCTCGGAACGGGCTATTGGCGTAGTGCATGGAAAATATCAGAGTCCCTGGTTTAGACCTGCCCATTTTTTCTACACGTAAAGGTTGCAAAACTGAGTGTGAAGTGGAATAGTACAGGTATCAAGAACACATTTGTTACGGGTGTGGCCGCATCGATAGGAATGATGACGTTCTACTTTAAAGCATGTGGATTACACTGAAAAACACGGAGCAATAAGTAAGCCGACCCTCGCAATGCCATGGGCATACAAGCAATTAGTGGCTATCGGGAAATTTATACAGATGCCTGTACTCCATTTGGATGACCTCACACGGCAGGCACATCCATGCGAGATATGCTTATTTGCTAGATATAGGGCGAGTCCAGACAAACCGTAGCTTCCATTTGCACATTCCGGTTTATTTCTACCAGTTCTGCGTTTGGTCTATGTGTGCGTAGTAAGGTAGTGATCGCACATGGTATCATAGTGGCAGACATCATTTCTATAGACGCGGTGACAATGACAGGTCAGTACTGTTATGTAACTCAATATCTTGAATAAACAAGAAACCGACTGGGCTTTCAAGATTCCAGAAGGTTTTAGAATACAAATCAGTTTTGTATGGGTTTGTATTTTGGCACCGTTTCTCCGTTGACACAAGCTTCTTCAGGCCAGGTGAAGTAGTAGATAATTGACTTGGCAACTTACAACATTCTGTTCATCCTAGTTCGTCATAAATATCAATGTACTAGTTCACCTGGCCAGAAGAAGCTATTGTCTTAAGGGCGGGACGTTGTCACAACACAAACCTTCACAAAACCGGTTTATTAGAGTAAACCTATAGAAATTCCGTTCTGTTAACTCCATAGAAATTAGACCTACCAAACTTCCTTTAAGCAAAATACCGCGCAAACCTCTGCTGGTACCACAACATAAGCAGCGACACAATCTAGGGAATCCGGTGCACTTTGGGCGGCATTTTTCTGTGCGCCGTAGCGCTCTGCAAGCAGATGGAGTACGGACTATCCATACTACACACGTTCAAGTGTCAGTATACACATTAATTCCGTAATATATATCCAAGCTTCAAGGCGTCGTGTGGTTACTTAGGGCGTCTTATTCGGCAGAACCAGTACACGCTGTTGATGGGTGAAACAAGACCAAAGCATTTGGCGATAATAATTTAGATTTCCTCACTTAGACATACATAACTGCAGATATTAACTTAGTTGTGTTCACCTACTAGCGCTCCTTTTAACGTGTCATCTCGTTCGCACCATTGACTGCTTATTGTCGTTGTTTCTGCATACGAAGCACAGTTCCACTTTCCTTTCTTCGGTTGCTTCTGAAAGCTTTCTTATTTGTTCGGCCTTTAGTTGTTTTATCCATTTAGACGTTTTCAACGCACTGCTTAGTTTCTTTACTGTAAAACGTTACACCATATAAACCGTTTTTTTAATCAAATCCATCCTACATTTTCTCCTTGCTACTCGGTAATTTTACTACCGTTATTTAGTGAGAATTGCCTCGGGGGTGGACAAAAGATTTTCTGATGACAGAAATTTTGAATAATCACGGTCTTTGCACTGGAACAGCTACAAGCCATCCTCCATCAAACGCAAATTAAGTTTACAAAGTCGTAGTGGCAGTTGATTAGGCCGCAGTCACAAAAGCTAGATATTTAGGCAGAATCCTCAGGTCTGGTTTTCTGACTTTTCTTGGACACCATTGCAGCAACGACATTAGAGTTCGTCTTTGACGATTTGACTAACCACAAATTCGAAGCTGGGTTCCAAAATTAAGAAGAATATTTACGGAGTTGGCCTAACAGGATGATATCTGGGAGGTTCAGTCGCCGCTGAGCAAACTCAAAATATTTACTCAGGAGACAATAAGAACAAGGACAGATATTTAGTGAGGAAGCATCTTATACCAGTATTCAGTACTGCTGTTCAAATTTTGGCCAAACTGGATACGCATGATTTCACCACACATGCTGGCATCACAAATCACGAATGTGAACGTTTTGAACCTGGCGCAACGACAGCTGACCACTTCAATTGCTTTGTATAACAAACAGCCTTCGGTCTTATGGGGATATCGAAGTTAGTACGAGTATCGTTCACAGCTCGAAAGAGGAATCCTAGTTGACGCTGCAGGATAGTGCAACTGAATGCCAAATGCTGTTCAGTCTGAAACACAGATACATTTTGTTTGATAATTCGGATTTCAGCAAAGCGCAGTACATCTGTTACAGGGCTATCTGCGGCCAAAATGTGAATCGAGTTGTAGAGAACCGGAAGCTACCGACTATGCGGTGAAACCGTGGTGGGTGACATTTTGCGAGAAATTGCGTATACAGTATTATCATTACCAGAAATGTCGACGCGTTGCACATGAAGAAACTGGCTATCGAGCAGCGTACAACTTCACACACGTACATACTCTAAGGTTTCATGCAAGCCTCAAGTTCGAAATGACAGTGTTTTTAGGTGCAGAAACAGAGGTGCTCCTTGCCGCATTCCACGTTAGATTTTCAATCAAGGGTTAATACCTGCCCTTGAAACCCAACGCTGTGCCTGTATCCTTGTAGTTTGGATACGACATCTGATATCACGATCACTTCCAAGTCGACCTGAGCAAACTTTGCTAGAGTTTTTGTCCAACCTACAGATCTAACGGCCATGATACCGTTGCTTTAAGGCTGAGTATTCTCATGTAAATTTTAATTTAAATATCTGCAACTCCTTGCAGCCGAGATTAACCTGCTCAGCATGGATGGAATTCAGAACTAACTTTACTCAAAGTGCCACCGAATCATATATGTCACAAAATAAATGGCATGGTCCACCATACGGCAGTACCAATATACCAATGTATTTCCGAACGGTTTTAAGCAAAATCGCTTACCTCTTGCGATCTGAGGTTGGACGTTGCACCAAAATGCAAACAACACAAACTTTTATTCTCGACGCAAAAGCAGTATTTCCTCCCAAGGAGTCTCGTTCCTTAAGCTTACATATACTCATGATTCAGGAAGTTTAACGGTTTTAGCACGCTGCTGCGATCGAACAAATCGATTGCACTAGGTGGGCTGCTCATATTGTTCTGATAAGTAAACTCAGCGTCACTGCACGTTTGTGGGCCGACTGCTCAAAATGGCTAAGTGCTGCATTGCTGAGCAACTGACATCCACTTTCACTCTACTGAGACTTGTTTTCGAAGCTGAATTAAGGCGAATTGCTTGTTACTTCAGATTTCGAATACGTTTATTTACAACTGAAAGCTGAACCGTTAAACAGGAATATTCTTTTGATAAGCAATAACAAGGGACTCTATCAATACAACTCGTTTTCTTTTGGAGTAACGACAATATCTTTAATTTTTCAGCAAGTCATGGATACCATGCTTACTGGATTACCTATGACTTTGTCATAATGGAACAAACACAAGTTGATCTGTTGTAACGACTAGGCAAGGTAATGCAAAGGAGCATAGATTACGCTTTCATCTGCGCGTGGATAAAGGCACATCTTTTGATGAAGTCTAAGATCCTGGGATTCTTAACTGGTCAGCACGTCCAAAGATCCTACTGTGATAACGTCGAAATAGAAGGTCACATGCGAGCATCAATGGATATTGTTCTTGGAAATTGTGGGCTATTGTACCGAACACTTGCCGCATGTACTTCTCTCATGTTATTCACTAAAGCAATTGTTGATGAAAAAAGTTGCATGGGAATGGTCCGAATAATATCAACAAGCATTCCAGGAACCAAAGTTGCTACAAAAATGATGCAAACGCATACACAAGGTTGTTAACAAACATAAGTTGACTTGCAGTGGATTTACATTTTATTCTATAAATACCAAAGTGAGTTCACAGATGTGAACCAAAATTTGCTGACGACTCTTTCCATATTTCCAAACTTCACGGTGATCATCCTGCGGGATCTGTTAAGCTTCAGCACTTGTACCCGTGTAAAACCATTATTCCATTGTTCTCATGTGAGTTATCTTGGGGTGCGAATGGGTGTCCGAATGGATAGAACAGGCTGAGACGGCAGTGAAAATGTCAGCCAATATTTAGGCCAAGTGCCTGCGGCATTTGGCTAGTTTGATCTTACTTTTTCGCAAACGCTCAACGCTCCTATGAGACTACACGCTGCTTATATCATGTAGGTGTGAGGTCACTGGCGAAAGCACCACCTCACTGCTCTGGAGAAACCACAACGGAGGGCGACTAACTACGTTAAGGGACTGCTACACCTCCCTTACCAACTTAGACTAAAGACTCTAGGAGTTTGTGATGAACAATATTGTTTATTCTTGATGATATCCTATTTGTAAATCAGCTTCTCAACGAATCTAACCACCCATGTCAACCTAGGTAGACCTGTATTGAGTCCCAGCCAAAAACCTTACTGAGAAGCCAATATATGGTTGGAACGCCCCCGGAACCATTACCGCATTCGAGTATCCCAGTTGTGGAACTTACTCCTGCATGTTGTCCGAATTCATAACACCACTTGATAATTAATTACACCAACTACATTACATGACGTAATCCAAGTTAATGGGACACGGAACAACTAACCAAATAATGTGCACAGTTGATTTTGATACATCCATATTTGTTTTCAAAATTTACTTACGGAACCTGTTAAACGCTTGACTTTATATCCGTGGTAAATCCACTGCTTCCTTGGAATAAATCCGATCCTACTGTTCACACATTACAATTTAAATCTAGAAGCTGTGGTGGCCACGAATGATTCCAGCAACAGCAAAAGAGCAGTTAATTCACACCGCTCCCCGAGCGGTTGGGGAAATATGGTGGAGCGTACTGAGTGAGCTTCTACTGTACCTGAAAATATTACAGCCAAATTAATCGGGAATCATTAGATGAACAGTGAAAAATGATTTATCACGGGATAAAAGCAAGTGCTTGACACGTCCCGTAGGATGGTTGGGGTGAAGATGATAAAATCATAATATATCTGGGTCATCTACCGAACGTCTGCCGTGATTACAAGTTTGATAAATAACATCAGCATAAGAGTTAAAACGTAGAGCGTAAAAGTTCAGAAATGGACTGTGGGGCAGTAGTAGTCTATATAAAACTTGAGGAAAATATGATCGCTCAGTTGGGTCCATTTTATACATAAATCCTGTAGGAAAGCATGCTGGGCATAATCCACAGTAGAGGAGTTTAGGTACCAAAATTCTAGGAGTTAAGAGCAACATGTAAACGTTTTTGGAAAACCTTCAAGGTAGGGGAGGGTACAACTGAGTCTGGGAGTGCGTTTTAGGATTGGCAAACCCCAAGGGAAAAGTAATTCCGTCGATGTTCAAGACGGCTATACTGTTCCTTCAATTTTAAACAGTTACCCCCAAGCTGCGTGTTGTGCTTAAGTTTCAGCAGATGGCGGCATACGTGGTTGGGGTCACTCAGTATCTGATACGCTAATATGAGGTCACCGCGCAGCCTTCGATAGCGTCCGCTGAAAATTCCCAACAACTTCAGCCTTTGGTGGTGAGAGTGACAGCGCAGGCCCTTTACATTATTTGTTGCTCTTACCGATATACTGGCTGCCTCTTTTCGCAGCTACCTCAGTCTGTTTTGAACAGCTGAAGTCGCTCTGTACGAGCCTACTAAGGTTACGTTTCTGACAGAATTTGCCAAATTTCTGAACTTCCACTGAAGGCTGACAATCGTTCTCTTTTTGGAAATCTATGAACAATGAACAATGATATATTACAGGTCAAAAGCGATTGCTTTACAAGTCCCGTGGGATGGTTGAATTGAAAGTAAACATAACTGTAAATCGTCAGTTTAAACGTCAAGTGAATTCAAGTGTCCCTTATTCATAGAAACGTTGCAGAATGTGTACTGAATTGTTACTGTAGAGTAATATTGGAAGTAATATGGGTAAAGCAGGTCTTAAGAACAAGGGAAACGACTAACGCTTACTCGTGCGCCGCTTTCTTGGACTGGGATAAATTGATGAATGCAGTTGTAATATATCCGAAACTATATTCCACAACAGCAGTGTGTAAATAGTGAAGCACAAAAGCTGAGAATGAGCACCATTTTTTTCGCGTTTGTTCAACGTGGACATCTCAGATTATATAGCGTAATGTAGGTGGATAAGCGAATCATGCAGACGTCTTTTGAATAGCGATAGCGTGGGGGAAGAAACAACGTATGTGGGAAGAGCGTTCCAGTGTTGGCACACACGAAGGGAAAAGAAATTCCGGAGGCATTCCAACCGGCTGTATTGTGTGGTCAGCTTTAGATGGTGTCCTCTGAGTGTTGTATAGCTATTCAGCTTTAGTAGGTGACGACAGGAATGGTTTGGATTCCTCATGATCATATAAGTCATTGGCAAGTCGCCACGCAGGCGTCGATATTGTCCACTGTAGACCCCGAGGGTTTTCGCCCTCAATCGGTAAGGGAGATGAAAAAGGCCCTCTACGTTCTTGGTCACCCTTCGTTGTGGCAGTTCAAGAGCGGTAAGGTCTTGCTTTTGCCACGGCTGCCAAGCGTGGATGGCGTACTCAGAATGAGGCCGAATGTAGGCGTTCAGCATGTGAGAAAAGATAGAAGGATCGAAGAGCCCGAATGCCCTCCGCAAAAGGCCAATGTGTTGGTTGGATTTTTGGAGGCTTCCTCGGCCTGAGGGGAACAGCCCAGATCTTTATGCACAATCATACCTAGATCGCATTCTGTTGAAGTGCACGGCGAAATTTGATCCCCCAGTCTGTATCCGCAAGTATGGCGTATGCGCAACATCTTGCACCTTATAGCGTTGAACTGAAGCAGGTTCTGAGTCGACCATTCATAGACCCTGTCAAGATCATCCTGAAGTGCCGCATTGTCGCTGGTTGTTCTAATGGCTCGCCATATCTTGAGATCATCAGCGAAGAGTAAGGAGTTGGAGTTGATTACTGTCTCGTGATCGTTTATGTAAATCAGGAATAGTCGTGGACCAAGTACTGAGCCCTGGGGCACTCTCCACTTAACGTCGATTGGATCAGAGATGACGCCGCAAACTCTTACATTCAGATGTCGCTGAAACAAGAAGTTAGCTATCCAGCCGAGGATTGGGTCACCAATTCCACAACACTGCAGCTTGTGAAGAAGGATACGGTAGTTCAGATGGTCGCAAGCCGTTGAGAAGTCCAGATATACGGCGTCAACACCTACGCCGCTGTCAACGGTCTCAGTCCAACTGGATTTGGCAAGCAGCAAGTTTGAAGTGCAAGGTCGGTTCTTGCGAAAGCCATGTTGTTCTTGTGCTATGATATTGCGTTCTTCCAAGAAGTTCATCAGCGCTTCGGCAACAATCGCTTCCATGATTTTGGAGAGCACCGGAAGTAGTGTTATCGGGCAATAGTTGGCCGGATCTGTACGACTTCCCCCTTATGGATGGGAGTGACTATGCCTTGCTTCCAAATCGTTGGCACGCGTATCTCATCGAGGCATTGTTGGAAGAACTTGCAGAGGGGGTCCGCCAGGTTTACTGCAGCTAATTTCAGTGCTTTTGGATGAATATTTTCAACACCGGGAAAGGTATGCTCGCGCAGTGCAATTAGCCTCTTCATAACATCCGCAGTCGTAAACGTGACGTGGCTAAGTCCTGGTGGTAGTACAACGATTGGGAACAGTGTATGCGGCAGTGTCGTGCTCTGGAAGTTCGGGGCGAATTGTTGACATAGGGCGTTGGCCGCCTTGGTTGCGTTTTGTGCAAGTCCACACACTGTGGGTAAAGCAGGAATTCCTCGCTGCACTTTGCGGAGCTTGTTAACGTGTCTGTACAGGGGCTTGGGGTTTGAAAGGAATTTCTCGGCTAAATTCTGTTGGTGCTGTATTTTATCTTCGCGTCCCAGGTTTACGCAGTGATTTCTTTGGATAGTGTAGGCTTTCCATGTTTCGGCACTCGATGACTCCTTGTATCTTCGCCAGAGTAAATTCCTCGTAACGATACACTTGCGTGTCCTGCTGCGTATGAATGATTTTACTGTCTTCGCTCGCGATGGTCTTTTCCTAGAAGCACTAGTTACTAAAGTTTTGAACTGGTGAGCAAATTCAGACCAGGCGACATCGGGGATCGTTCTGCTAGAAATGCCCAGTTTGTAGCATTTATAAGTTTGAGTAGAGCGCCGTAATCCGTAATGAGCTGACATTCCTCGGTGTTTTCTGAGGAATACTCTGCATAACAGATGTACTTGAACATGAGGGTTGTATGGTCGCTACGGCCTAAAGGACTCTCTATCGATACCGTTTCGATCATAAGCTCTTCATTGGTGAATACAAGCTCCAGGACACCCGGTTTGTTTCCCGTCCTGAAGCTTGTCGGAGATGTGACGTGATTGTAGAGTGGTAGCCCACTGATAATCTCCTGTACTTCCATTTTGAAGTGTTCGTTGATACAGGCTGAGCTTTCTATGGTATGAATATTGAAGTCGCCAACCAGGAGAATGTGGCTGTGCGACTGCGAGAGAATGGTCTTCATTGTGGAGGCTAGGCGGTTGTCCATTTCCAATTAGCTGACGGAGGGCGATACACCACGCCAAACAAACATGCCTCCCCACGGCTAAGTTGAAGACGACACCAAAGCGCATCGACAATGTGAACCTCTGGGTCATCGATGAGATTAATATGTAGTTCGCTGCGATAATAAAGTACTATTCCACCTCCTCTACTTGGTCGATCTTTGCATAGAATAGACATCCAAGGTAGTGCGATTTCTGCATCAGTGATCGCTTCATTCAACCAGTTCTCGGTTATCATAACGAGGTCGCTGACATCGAGGCCTGAAGCAGGCGAAGCTCCGTCAGTTTGCTTAAAAGACCTTGTGCGTTGGTATAAAAACAGGAGAGTGATTCAAAGGTTAGAAGATTATTTGTGAATTTAGACAACAGGTTTGAGACTTGGCCGACTCTCTTGAGGTCGGCTGCTACTAGTTTTTTGGAATAGTCTTAGGCACGCGAGAATGAATTGGGATAACTATCTGCACCGTGTGATCAGGTTCATGCTGATCCTGATGGTCACTCACCTCCGGCAGTGTTTCGCCGGATGCTATGACGGCAGTCAGATCAGTCTCTGTGGTGGACTCTGCAACAACGGTTGTTCCCACTTAGTTGGTTCTTTCCATGGAGTAACCAGTAGCCTCTGCTCGTAAATCCGCTGCTTTAATTCGAATTACTGTTGGTAGCATGTTCCGGAATTTACCCCAGTTCTCTAGAACTGTCTGTAAAATTAGCTCAGACGGTAAGACCAACTTCAGCAAACTAGGACCACACCCTTTGTAATTTGGTGACACGGGGATTCTGGTCAGGGAGGTAGCAATGACATTTGCTAAAGACAGCGCCTCACGAGTGTATCGCCATTGCTTCAGGTCATGTGCCTGAGCTTCTTCAGAAAGTGAAGCTTGAGACTCGGGGAGGCAATGAATAATGACGGTTTTCAGCGCGTGTTTTCTACTTCCCTATTGATTGTTCATATCCTTTGAATGTTCGGTATTTGACTTAGTAAATAGATCCACGTTGCACAACTGTCTAAAAAGGAAGGATGTGCGCAAGCTGTTTATCACCATCTTGAAGGAGCTTTACAGTCACATAGCAGGTTTACAGCAAACTTTCATCTCCGGTTGCTGTCAAAAGCGGCATATGCCAAGTTTGCATTGTTTCTCCTTTCCTCTTCAATTTTCCCCTTAATATCATCAAAAGCATTAGAATGTCCTCAAGACGACTATGTTTAGTTTCTCCCATGAGACACAGTCGCAGCTTTGGACTAAGCCGATGACATCGCATTATTTAGGGACTATCCACAAACTGTCCATAGCGCTTTGAAGCGCCTAGCGATGTAGGCGTCTAAGTTTGATCTGTATTTCGCCCAAGCAAAATTTAAAATACTACTCAAGGATTGGTAGACGCCTATACCTGCCCTCAAACTTGCTGGTGACTTCTTGAAACCAGTAGTTTAGTTCACCTATCTCGGGAGTTGCATCACAGCTGGTGCCGGTGCTAGAGATGAGGTCACACAACAGATCGCATAGGCCGCTTTCCATTCATCTGACTGCGACACTTATGGCTGCGTCGCAGCGTCAGTCACAAACACAAGAGCAGGGTATACATTGCCTCCGTCCGTGCGGTCGTCTTGTACTGCTGTGAGAAATGGCGTCTAATTCAGAAGACACAAAACGGTTGTCAGCTTTTGACAATAGTCGTCTGCGTGGGATAACTCGTGTGTAGTGGCAAGATCACGTAAGCGACACATAATTCCGAGGGCAAGAGCATGAATAAAACAACCTATGCCTTCAAACCGTTATTCTTCGACATCGCATGTGTTGGCTTGGCCACTTATTGCGCATGACAGTCAATTGCTTCCCCTGTCGAGCGTCATTTGCGCACCCCAGAAGTGATTGGAAAAAGTACCGCGATAGAAAACCAATGACGTGTAGATGAGGCATGAGAAAGGCAAACTCAAGAGCAGTATGCGTCGGACCAGTCCGAATTCGATACAATCTCTCGATTAATTTCATCTGTGACGCAATCTGCTTAGTCTTTTACTCATGAGCTTTTTTCCGTATTGTAGAAAATTTAATCAAATACCCACCTAAGTTAATACAGATCGCGCTGAGTGGTCGGCCGTGGACCTCGCATGAGAGACCTTACATACGTGTGCATGCGTGTGCAATGCGCGAGTGGTGTTAAGATTTTGGGGTCATTACGCCAAATAGCCGAGCGGCACAACATGTTGGCCAAACGGCGGACATCACACGCGCTTGGCATACGGGGGCATAAGTTTAGTTCCGAATCGTCAAGGTTGTTTCACGCATCGGACTTATAAATGGAAACGTCTGTACGATTCCGATAGTCAATCTCTGGTCAGCAAATTTGTCACTTCTACTTTCACCCAGTTTGCTTGCATGGGAACCGCACGCAGCGGTCAAGGCGAAATCTTCCTCATACTTCAATTACCAAGTTTGTTTTTAGTTTGATTTATATGGATTTTAACCTTTGGGTGACAATACATGCTATGGGAAGAAGAGGAACTTACACCCGTCATCCGTCCGATGTAAACGCTGTTGTCCTGAAGAGGTCAACGACTGGAAGGGCATTGCATCTCTGTTACTGGTAAGTGGGAAGACATGTAGTAGTTGGGCTAGAACATCAGAATAGAGTGAGCCGACAAGAGATCTTAGCGTATCGAGTCGAAAGTATCTGTCAGATAGTCACCTGGATTGATTGGTGAAATGAAAAGTAATTGGACTTTACAATTACCTTGAAAACGCTTCCGTTACGACTGAAGGTGGGGTTCGAAGTGGACATGAGCTTCAGCACCATCGTTCGCTACTTAGACGGTCACCTCATGACAATGAAGAAATTACTTATCATACCAGAATTCATGAATACGATCGACAGCAAAAGGCTAAGAAAGGCATACATATTGTTGATGAAGTTGGAGGCAGAAGGACGGCGAGCGGTATGGATTGGATGAGACGAACCAGTCACACCGATCTGGGGTGTATCTTCCAAGTGGAGCCTTACAGCTCGGGAAGTATTCGACGACTGGCACCGTACTCTCTGCAACTGGACCCCCTCGAAGGTATTTGGAATAACATTAAGATCTACGTTAACCAAACCATGAGGCGGCGATATTCAGAAATGCTTCGAGGGGATCCGGATGGCGTACTGAACGAGACTGAATGGAGGATGCAGTTCTTGGAGCAGGTTGTTGCAGAAGCACGTGCCTGCGTGAAGCTGCACCACTGTCAACAAATGGTGCAGCATGTGGGAAATACACATGCTTTGCACCTACTGCATCTGTAACCCGTTCACCATCACTGATATATTTCTTGTTAACGTTCACAGAGGTGTTACTTTAAAAGCAACGTAAGACCATCCAGGGTGGGGTACATGGTGGCTTTCAGTTGGAATTGCCTCTAACTCTGCGGAGGTTCACTCGAGGATAGCAATAATTTCTGTAAACTACGCTTACATTAGGTTTGCGCTGCAGTGATGGACCACGTGTTGTTAACCGGTCATTATGAAGTGCACCGAGAGCTACCGATAGTGCGAAGACATGTTACACGCCGTTCCAACTAACTTAGGTAAACTTGTACACGTTCCTGGGCGTATATCATACATACTGGTTACCATAGGCGTCCGTGATTTGCTGTATGATCAATACATAAGACCCGGCCGAGAATCCCTCCGTTAAAGTGGGTTACGGTCAAAGTTCATCTGATGTTGGCCTGCACTCCATCTACAGGAATGTGGCCACCTGCCTCACTGACGCAAGGCGAGACTGGCGACAAATTTGGACTGTTTACACAAACTGGGTTTCAGCCAAAAAATTGCCGAAGCCTCAGTGAATTGAAGCATGCGGGCGATGCTCTGTTGTTCGATTATGCTAAGGGATTCACGAGAGTTTGCACACATGGGGCAGTCAAGCATACGTGCGGAGATCAAACTGGCATGCAGCGTTTGACCATTCGAGACCAATTTTAGAGGAAAATACCCTGAAATCCTTGTGGACAGTGTTCGCTGAGCTCGGCCAACGTACTCGCTACCGCAAGTACAGTGAAACAAGTAAATGACTGCGGCGGTAACTCTAGTGTTTGGTTTGTCCAGATTGGATTTAAACAGCAACTCGTTACTTTGGTGCAAAAGCACAACCTCAGCCGCGTAATAATACTTTTTCTTATATTGACGGATAAGGAATCGGAATTTCCAGTCATTTTTGGTCGTCTTTGAATGGTAGCGCTATGAATACTTCTTTTTTAGGGACGTCGGACGCTCGTTCATTCATAGAGCTGGCGTTCGCTTTCTAGTGCTGTGCTGTTAACTTCTCTGGATATCCGTTTTCATGTAACGCCGAGGAAACTCGTTACAGCTACAGAACCCCCGCCACCCTAGAGCTTGAGTCAAGAAAATGAGCGATCGATATGTGCCATCTAACGTGAGCAGCTAGTTTAGAAGGAACAATAACTACACTTCCAAAACGTGTACGCTTTTGTGTGTCTGAGTTTGTGACAAGTGCTGGTTGGGGAGGAGAGGACGCACTGGAGCTGTGCATCGATTGGGTCGTTGGATTGCTCTGTGGCGGAGTTTGTTCTGCATCAGTGTCGAGAGGCTGTTGCGGTAACTGGAATTCGAGGTAAACTGGTTTTAGGCGATCCATACTGGCATAGTCTTTAGAACCATTTCTGTCCATTACGAAATACGTCTCTTTGCGAGCGATGACTTTGAAAGGGCCTTCGTAAGATGGCGCCAACTGCTTGCTAACCGCATCGGTACGAACCAAAACAAAGGGGACGTTTGCAAGTTGGGGTGAATGTGGTGGTTTAAAGAATTGGATCGCAGTGGGGTCGGACGAATGGCCCTGAAAAATTGTTCCAGTCGTGCAACACATGACGCAGGATCGACTTCGTCGGTGACCCTGGAACCTAGTGCTAATTATCCAGTAAGTCTCATTGTTGTACCGATGATTATTTCCGTGGGACAGCAACCAACATCTTCCTCTACAGTGTTGCGGATACCGAGCAGAATGATCGGTAAACACACCAACCACTGGATATTCGACTGCGTCCCGGTGAGTCTGGCTTTGAATTGAAGTTGAAAATGCTTGATTAAATCGTTAGCAGCCTGATGATATGCTGTCATGCGTAAATAAGAACAACCAAACATGCGGTTAAAATCGTGAAATAGTGTAGAATTAAATTAGGATCCTCTATCCGTAGCGATATTGGCGAGGTGCCAAACACAGATATTCAAGTTTCGATGAAAGTTCGTGCCACCTTCTCGTCTGAGGCTTTTTGCAGCGGCCCGGGGTGTGGCCAACGCGTGAAGTGATAGACACATGTTAACACGTAAATAAAACCGTTGCATGGCGGTAGAAGTCCAACGATGTCGATATGGACATGCCTTAATCGAGCGTAGGGCAGAGAAAAGGTTCCAGGAACAGTAATCATATGGCGACGTGTCTTGCTATTCTAGCAGATAATACAGCGTTTCGCCCACTGCTGGATATTAGGGCGCATTCTGGGCCAGATGTGACCATCCGTACTCAGCTTAATGGTAACGCGGTTGCTCATATGGGAGATTCCACACAAGTGGTCAAGCACAACTCCTCGATACCGTTACGGAAAGAATAGTCGAGGCATTCCGGTGGCTATATCACAGTAAATTCGCGAGTCCGAGTTGAGAACAGGTCGTTGCAAAAGTTTAATAGAAGGGTTTGATTTCCACTGCACAAACCCAGAATCTGTATTTTGATGGGCAGTCACATCATTTGGCTTGATTTTTATTCGCGAAACCTCGTGAAAACAAATGCCGGACGATGCGCGGACTACAACACTGGGAGCTGCATCAATGTGTCGAAAGTCAGTGGCAAACTGTGATATGTAATCTAACTGACGAAATTTTCCAGGTGAGAAGCCATCAGAGGAAGCGCGAAAAACAAAAATAAGGAATGGATATATTTGGGTGTTACCCTTCCCAAACCTGGCACACCACGACCGCGGTTTCGTCTTGGTTTAGACTCGTCAGGTGGAGATAGCCTGAGCTGGGGTAGAATTCAGAGCTTAGTACTTCATGGCTGATGCCCTGAACACTATGCTACTGAGATCCGCGAGCAACGCTTGACACAGCGGAAAGTAATTTAAAGCTGAATTCAGGATGCTGTCCTCGAGGTCGGAATGACCGAGGTTTGCCTCAAAGTGAGCCGAGGTCCCAATAGTGGTAGCGAGTCGCAACCAAACCACAGCCTTTAAAAAACCTAAATTCAGCTTTAAATTACTTTCCGCTGTGTCAAGCTTTGCTCGCGGATCTCAGTAGCATAGTGTTCAGGGCATCAGCCATGAAGTACTAAGCTCTGAATTCCACCCCAGCTCAGGCTATCTCCACCTGACGAGTCTAAACCAAGACGAAACCGCGGTCGTGGTGTGCCAAGGTTGGGAAGAGCAACACCCAAATATATCCATTCAGGATACGGCCCTCGAGATCGGAATGACCGAGGTTTACCTCAAAAGTAAGGAACTTATGATCCGTACAGATGGTAAATTGGCGTATTTTAAGGAGTCATTTGTTCATAGTTGGATAAACTCAGGAGCATCGGCTTGTGCGGCAGATACTCTCTCCAGGTCAATGGGTTTCGGTGACAGTTGATTCAGATGAGCACGCGATAATGCATCAGCAGCAGTGTTGTTGAGGCCGTCGATGTAACGGACGTCCACAGAGTTGGGGATGAATCTGCCGTAGTAGTTGACTATGCTGAGGAACTGGCGTAGGCTTCTGACAGACGGTGGCATGGGGTAGTCTAAAATCACTTGGGTCTCATTCGGAAGTGGTTTGTTGCCATCACCCTTGATCCTGGTACTCAGAAACTCAACGATGGGCTCAACAAATGTGTCCTAGTTTTTATACCAATCAGTCCAATCTACGTCAGCTGTTTGAACTCTCGTTTTAGTGATTGCTATACTTGTTCGGTTCTATCACAGCCTGTTGCATCGCAAACGAACTGGCTCGTGTCTGCTAGAACTGTATGACTTTTCTCTAACATTGTTATCTTTATTCATTCTAATTTCGACTGTTCATTTATCCGGTCCCAATATGACACGCTCGCATTTCGCTGTAATTCCCTTAAGGACTCCGTGTTGTTTTCTTAAAATTCAACACCTTCCCGTTTGGGTAACACAAGATTGGTTGACCGGATCCACTACCTTAGCCTTAACCCAACCTCTTGTTTCATCAGTGGCAGGTGTAAGAGTGGATAATTGCTCGCATAGATTTTCAAACTTAATTTCAATTTCTTTTCTGTTACTTTAACTCGAGGGACTTGTGAAATTAAACGCAATTGATAGCGCCTCAAGCTGTGGAGGTATTAGTGAAAGAGAGGACAAATGAAGCAAGTATCTCTCAGGACAAGTTGGCAGCTGACCACTACGCTGATGTCCAGTTCAGTTATTGTTTTGTTGACATTCAGGCTTTTTAAACACAGCACGGAGAAAACTGAAGAAGTTTATTCCGCACACAATTTTCAAACTGTCTAGGGGCATTGTGGACACATTCTATTCTGGTACTGGACTCAGCAGATTGAAAGTGAGCTGGGCCAGATCATTAGTCGCCTGCTGCGCGTATTTGGCTCCACAACAAAACCTTACTTCTTGGTCGAAACTGGTGCGGAATTCAGCCATCTACCACGTTCTCTGGTAAAACGCCCCATGTAACCAGCTGATCCAATGCTACAGGCGGCCAATCTAATTAAAATAGTAACTTACGGCCAGAAAGTACTTACCAGATGCTTAGGGCGACGAGTTGTTTCCCGTTATTTTCACCATCGCCGATCGGCAAGGAGTAACAGAGATACAGTGAGAGGAACAGAGATACAATGCCCTTCCAGTCGTCGCCCTCTTCAGGAAAACAGCCTTTACGTCGAACGGATGACGGGCGTACGTTCCTCTTCTTCCCATAGCATGTAATGTCATCTAAAGGTTAAAAACTATTTAAATCAAATTAAAGACAAACTTGGTACTTGAATTATGAGGAAGATTTCGCCTTGCCCGCTGCGTGCGGTTCCCGTGCAAGCAAACGGTGTATAGGCATAAGTGACAATTTTGTTGACCAGAGACGGACTATCGGAACTATATGGACTTTTTCACTTATAAGTCAGACGTGTGCAATGACTTTGACGATTCGGAACTAAACTTATTCCCCCGTATGCCAAGCGCGTGTGATGTCAGCCGTTTGGCTATCAGGCCATTTGGCGTAATAACCCCGAAAATTGTATACCGCTCACACACTCCCCACGTACGCACACGTACATAAAGTCTTTCATTGGAGGTCCAAGAATGACACCTCAGTGCGATCTGGATGAAATTTAGGTGGGTATTTGAGTAGATTTTCTGCATTGCGGACGAAAGCTCATGAGTAAATAACTAGTGTTAAGTTTGAAATAAATCGAAAAATGGTTATGATTTTGAACCACACCATTTGAACTGTCAGTGTTTGGAAACGCTGTAGGTTATTGCACGCAGTAGATATCAGTGGCGAAAGCGTTGTTCAACCGCATTATCTATTACCTACTGTCTACACGATAATAGAAACAACGCCAAAACGAAATACTCAACACGACATGTGTAAAACAGAAAAATTTGTTTCCTCGGATTTATCTCAGTTTTCTGCTTTTGCTGCACGTTTCTGACGGCACATTTCCTGCGATGACTTTTTGAGGTGTATATATATATATATATATACCATTTTAAATGCTGATTCCAATCACATGCTTAGCCCATCTATCTGGTTGCTAAATGGAGACGTTCGTTCTAGACGCCAATCCCAGATTGATTTCTGTTGCCAGTCACCACGACTGCTTTCACCCGCTAAAACTAGTGCAAACGCTGTTGACCGGAAAGTGGATATTGGTTGCTATTCATAAGAAAACGACTAATTATACAACGTCCGAAAACTGTAAAATCCAACCAGAAGATTAAAACCGCGCAACCAAACGAAACCAATAGGTGCTGAGCTAGTGAAGAAGCAATCTGGTGTACAAAAGGAGAGGAAAGTGTTAGCTTTAGCGTCGGAATGGAACTGGGATCCACGCACAAAAACGACAATCGTAAACAGCTAAATGTACTAGAGAAATGACACATTAGAATAGGGGATTTTAAATGTTCACGTTAAAACCCAATTTTGCAGCTATGAGCGCTTAATTGTTTGCTATTCGTCTAGCATTATCATGTTGAGTTCAGCTAACATTTCGGAGGTGATCTCTGCACTCAAGACGACAACTTTTGTGGGGTCACTTTTAATGCTAAATATTTGCTTTCCTTTCTACGGGGCCGATTTAAATGCATTCGAATCTGTCAGTTAAACACAATAAAACCAGAGTCTGCAGTGATTCAGAATGCCTGTAGCTCCGGTTGGTAGTTAACGTTTTGATTCGTTCTCCCAGCTGAGTAATTTAATGACGCAACTTTCAGCACTATCCTCAGTAGCAACTTTAGTGTAATGCTCCGTAAAGGAAAATCTCACGGTAATTGTCGCCCGGACGTAGGGTTTGAAATTGGCATCGTCGATCTATATCCCATGCCCCCTATTTGTTCGACTTTTGGCCGCCCAGTTTCACGCTTTCTCAGCTGTAGTTATACAGGATCGAAGTCAATGCGGAGATTCATCGAATTCTCCGTATAGAAACTTGTTTCCTGGAATTCTTTTCCCTTTCTTTTCCTTCTGTGCGCCAGCATTTCTGTGTTGTCCCAGTTAACTTTGTGTCCTTCCTCCTTGGAATACACTGAGATCTGTGACGATACATAATGGTATCGGGATGCACGCTTGTGCTCTTGTATTTTTGTGGATAGTTTTCTCCCTGTTTGACTCACATAGTCCTTCTGACAGTTCCCGAACTGTATCGTGTAGACAAGATTTTGCCGTTCGTGTGCCTCCAGTTTTTCTTTAGGTTTAGATAAGATTCCGCTCAAAGTCGCAGTTGGTATGTGAGCTATCATCAGGTTGTGGAGCTTGAGGAGTCTGGCTGTCTTTTCCGATACGTTTTTAAGGTACTGCAAGACGATGCTTTTCGCCTTTTGTTGGTGTAGGTTTGGTAATTGTGCTCTTTCGGTTTAGGTGTCTTCGGATGAAACTACATGGGTAGCCGTTACGATTGAAAGACATAAATGGATCTTCCTCTTCCTTTCGGTTCGCCTCCGAAGTATTGAAATTCGATTCCATCCTACTAAACAGGGTCCGTATACTGCTAACTTTGTGACACTTAGGGTGATTGCTGTTGAAGGTGCTGGTTACCAGAACAGTGGAAGGCGAATTACAAACATCAGTTTACAGAAAAGCAACACTTATCGACAAAATCTTGAGCTTCATTGAGGAAGGAATCAACGTTAACTGGGATCACACAAAAATTCTGGCGCAAGCAAGGACAAGAAAAGGAAAAGAATTTCTCGAAGCATGGTTTTCTACGGTGAATTCAGTGAACCTCCGCATTGATCTCGATCCTGTGGAACTACAGCTGAGAAAGTTTGAAACTAGGCAGCCAAAATCGCACAGACAGATGGCATGGGACACAGATCGACGATGCCAATTTCAAACGCTACATCCCGATGACACTTTCCGTGAGATTTTCCTCAACGGAGCAGTACACTTAACATACTACTGAGGGAAGTGGTGAAATGTTTGTTATTAAATTACTCAGCTCGGAGAACCAATCAAAACGTTAAAACCAGAGTTTTATGCCTGGAGTAGAAACATGTATCAGATTTTCACAATCCCTGGACTAGTCTGGCGGAAAAGCAAGAAGTGCTTATTTAATACTTATCTCGCTACGCCTTGTGGTTTGCCGTATCTGATTCCTGACTTGCCTGTTACTTTGACTGTGAACATCCACAGTTCGCCCTCGCCTACAAAGAGGGACCATGGGCGGCTTACGCTGCGTCACCCACAGATCCAGTCACATTGATCCAGTGTAAACCCGATAGAATAAGACTGGGCGACATGTGGGTCTGACACACCAACCATCAGCACGCACGGCATTCAATTGAACATGGTTGAAGATCCATACCAGACGTACAGATGGTAGTGGCTGGGCCCTAACCAGCTCCACATTGAATGCATGGAACCGCTTTTTGAGCCTGGCACGGTCACGAGGACTTTGCACTCCGTCTTCCCAAACAACGACTTGTGATGCACTAAAGGCAGACATTACAGCACCAGTCATTGGTAGCATGGAAAGGTCAGGAGGCGAAACGGTAACCAGCCAACAGCAGACGATAATGAATTCCCCAAAGGAGAGGAACAGTTTAGCACCGCAGTTGTATGCACGCGAGGCATGTGTGCACAAGCAATGCAGACCAAACAACCCTTGAACACAAAAGGAAACGTCCACCATGCAAATTGCAGCAAGACTAGCCAAAATGATTGGAGGTCTTGTTTGTCAGAACAGATGCACTTAGTATTAGCTATGTTGACACGATAAATTCCATTATATCTCGGGTTCTTACAGCTGGAATATTTCCTGGAGTCAAAAATCAAGGTGCCATTTTTCCATATGTACGCACCTTGCTAACATTGCTACCGAACAGAGCTGAACCGTGATATCAACAAGTAAACACATGAAAGCTGAGAAGCAAACACACGGGCACAGGTTCAGACCAAATGCAGTGAGATTGTACCACACATCCCAGGGTTATTAAGTTATATTATCTGTAGCGTACTTACCAATCACTGATGCTTACCTATTCGATTTAATCGTCTCCTCTGAAATAATAGCCCCTGTTGCTTACGTTAATTGGTTTCCAGACGGACTTGCATGAGGCGCTAATGTGTTTGACGCCCACGGGTTAGACTTCATCGATTCTTGTAGCGTGCAAAAACGGAAGGTTCTCTTACTGATGCAACATTCATTTTTGGTGTACCTCCATCACGGCATTTTTTAGGTAATCACACCGTTCACGGCAATCCTCTGTCATTCCATTCCAACACTGAATTCAAAATAGGTTCATAATCAACTCACTTTGTTCAAGTTCCGGTAGCGTAGTTTCGTTTAGCCCGTGTTCCGCTTCCTCCTACTAATTCGGTCTTCTAGTCGAGTTTATCGTCTTCGTACACAATGTGTGCGTTTGTGCACACGCAGAAAAGTTTATTTTTAAATTTTGCGTCCAAATGTTTGCATACTCTGATTTGCAGAATTGACTATAAACGCTTAACATTTTTGTTCTTTATGTTAAGAAATTTAGGACATCACTGTCAAAATATAAAATAAATATTTTAGATCAAAATTCTTGCTTGTGTATGAAGGTGCTATACAATGGTCATGTCCGGAATACCTCAGGTGTCGCGGTAACAGCATACAACTCATGCTGGTTCAGCGGAACATCTTGTATCAGGGTTTCTGTCACCTATAAGTTGCGCAGAAGCCGAGGCAAGGATTGATGATGAAATCGTTCCAGAACGTGGATGCTCTTCTTGTAGTCTTTATGTTTCGCTGCAGCAAAGGAGCGTCACCAGCAACCTTGATTTATACGCCGACAGCTTGGTATCAAATGTCCGCTGATGGTTCCTCCACCTGATACCTTCACTACGCGGGTGTGCAGCGAATGGGTAAATTGCTGTTCTGTTGACAACGTGCTCCCTAGGTAGCATCCTGATCTAAAAGTTGATGATGTCAAACGACCCCAAATGGGACTACGATTAGCGTTAGAGTACACCACAGATGTTTTAGATCCCAGCAGCAAATATAAAACCGAAACATTGACCTACCGCTCATTGGAAACTGCAATATGGAACCGGCTTATCATTTACTTTTAGACTACGCTTCTGCATGGTCAAAGGTAAATCTACTTCCACTTAACAAGACAAGTGCAAAACCGTGCATGTCCGCCACGAGCCCACGTACACATATAAGCTTGGAGACGACATGCTGAAAACTGCCTCACAGGAGCGAGATCAAGGGGTGATAATCCAAGACGATCTCGGCTGTTCGGCGCAGTTTTTGAAGACCTTCAAAACTGCCAACCGATATGTTGGTCTGTTACCGAGGGCGTTTGGGAGTTTCGACCCTTCCATCTTCCCCCAAATGCTCAATGCGCATGTGAGGCCAGCGATCCAGTCTTGGTAAGCCTTGTTAAAACGCAACCTGGTTGAAATAGAGATCGTACGGCGACTGGCAACGAAAAATGTGAATGGGTTGTCCCATCTGCAATACCATAGACGACTGAATGCCCTGGGAACGTACAGCGGATGATATCGCCGTCTACGAGGTGACTTCATCCTAACGCTCCAGATTTAGCAAAACATAGGTCACGCTTGCCGCTACCTCCTAAAGCGTAGCTGCAACACAGAGTTGTGGGGTCATAATATGAAACTTGCCACGCAATATCGTCGGCTGGAGTGTCGCCGGAATGATTTTTCCATTCGATTTTGTCAACCATGGAACGCTCTTTAGAGTTTTGTCATCATCGCGCCCACGTTACTCATTCTTAAAAAATCGACTCGACGATGCTTTGCGTTATTTATAATAATTGATCTGATTTATATTCATTGAGGGACGAGAAGACGCAAACGAACATTGTGCTCACCAACCCCACGAAATCGAGGTAGTCAAATATACCTATGTGTTAACATGGATAATATGGTGAGTCTACGAATGTGTTTTTCACGTTTGTGTAACTTGATTGAACTAAGGTTATTCCCACCAACCATCCCACGGGACTTGTAAATTCTTGGCCTTTTGTCCGTATTATACCATTGTTCCACTGTTCCAAGTAAACAAGCTTTCGAATAGGTGACGGATCCCGGATCTCTGGGTTAATCTTTTTCTTACCAGGACAGTATGCCATGAAAACAACGCATACCATTTGCTGTAGTTCCTTGGAAGAGTTTGCAGTATACACCGTATAATTGGTTTGCAATATGTGGACCCAAATCGACCCCTGGTACTGCTTTGAAGCAATGATTGAAATTTTGTGCTCTTAGATCATATCAAGAAGTAAACAGTATATTCAGTTCACTTCGGATACTCATGCAGCGAAGATGCTAACAGAAGGGTCACAAGCAGCTTACAAACAAAGCGATATATTGGTGGGTGGGTCATTATGAAGTACACGTTGCGGGATTTGATTGCGACGCTCAATCATTGACTGTGATAAGTTATGGAGCGAGTCTTGACAAACTGGATCGACTGCCTGCACCATTCGTGTTTCAGTGGATTAATTTGCTTGCTGCAACCAAGAGTTAAAATCTAGCGCAATTCGACGGATACATACTTCTGGTAAGTACTTCCAAGATGAAACAGTCGTCCTGATTTTTTTCAGCACGTATGACCGTGTCTGGGTCTGGGTTGGTTAACTTCTAGACACAGCAAAATCCCACTACTAGTCTCGAGGATGGCATGTCTTCATTTCACGAGGTATCCGCTAACCGTCATTGAGAAAGCGGATAGTAGTCCCTTGCTTGTACTTGTCAACCTGTATTTCTCCCTCTAAGCAATAAACGCACGCATCATTGTATATTTGGAAATGGTCATATTCCGCCTTACAGGTTGTGGTACCGACGGGTAAATCGACGACTTTCATTATTCCTTGTTTAAGTACAAGTAATTTTAGATCTTTTCTCATTGTGCTACTTCTTCTTTACGGTGAACTGAATAACCCTAGTCGGAAGTACGATAGGTGTCTAATCCGAACAGGGTTCCAACAGTGCGGTCGAAGCATCCCCTACCCCCTGTCAACCGACCACAAACTAAGTAAACTTCGCAACCAATCAGGCGCGAAATGAACACTGAGGATGGCGTATCATGTCACGGCTGTCACCCAATCGGTGCAGTGAACTAGTGCGCTGAAGGTGCATCACATGCGCGCCAACTTCACGTTTTCACACCCTAGCATCAATGAACATGCGTGAGTTCTCTGTGACTGTCCGTTGCTAACACGCTCCGTGATAGATGCGGGAAAGCAATCCGCTGATCACCGTAAAATTTATCTTGTTTTTCTGTGCAAATGACAACGGCTAGATTGATGGATTTACCAGACGGGGACTATCACATTGTGTATCAAAACTTAAAAAGTGATTTCAACAATTCTCAGGTACCAAGTGCAGAGTTGGAGTCACGCATGCCTAACCCGGAAGCATATGCTAACCCTGTTTTTACGCTATCGCAAAGGACAGGTACCTCTCCCTTGCTACCCTCGGTGGACCAAGAAACTTTTCATCACAAGTATCAACTCCTGCGAAGAAACCATCCAAATCGTGGAGCTTTCTGTGGTAAGTAAAGGAGACTGTAAAAGAGTTATGGTAACCTAGTTCTATGGCCATATTGTGCCACAGCCTCGTTTAGCAGTTAGCATTAACGAAGATAGGGTATGAACAACATGAATATACTAATTATTAGTTCAGGTATTACGTTAGATGTAAATAGGCAATTGAATTCGTTTAGTTATGGGTTTGTTTAGTATGGTATGGTGGTCCGGGCCCATGAGTAATATTTGACATTAGTGTTACGGTTAATCCGAGGCAACATGTTATTTGAATACGTTACTTCGTTAGTAGTTTTATGGGTAAATGTTTCTCCAAGAAAGACAAGGCAAGCGCAATGCTCTAAAGTGAACTCTCATTAATATTGTGCTATGTCGTGCGGTTTCACACAAATTTTTTCCAAACCAAATTTGTGAATGTTGACATCATCATCATCATCATCATCATACACGTTAGCTAGAGGTGGGGAACACCTCAGCTACTGTGCCGCAATACAAAGAAAAAAGGAGAGGAAAGAAACAACTGGTGAAAGCTGGCTGAGCTACCGGTAACGGATGGGCATCGTTCCGTTAAGCTACCAGCCGGCTGCTGTGCACCAAAAAAATACTTATGCAAAATTATATAAGGCTAAATAATGAGATCGTGGTTGGAGGGGGAGGCTAAGAGGGATGGGGTGGGACAAAGAAACTCACAGCACGAACGCCACTGAGGTCGGCTCCTAGCCATATCAGCAAGTGTGTCCAACCAAACGTGTTCATCGTCTTTCGGACCCCAACATGGTAGCCGGGACGCTCCAACCGAGGCCAGCTCGAAGTGAGGGTCCTTCATTCCTCTGGACCAAGTCATCGCTTGGCCACCCCTCCTCTTCTTCCATCCACACCCCCGGCGCGCAAACAACACACGTCCGCGGGAGTCGGTCGGGCTGGCATGCGTAACACGTGGCCGAGCCATCGGAGCCTGATGCGTGAAATAACGGTGCTGAGCGGTTCAGTTCCTTTTCCTGTGCCAGTAAACAAGGCGTCGAACACGCTCGTTACTCACGCGTGTTCCCACCATATGTGAGCTTAATTACGAAGGCACCGGTGTGTCGAACGTAACTAGCCTCTTCAAGGTCCGCTGCTTTAAGCGGCCAGGTTTCACAACCGTACAGTAGGGTCGAACGTACTGCTGCATTGTACACTCTACCTTAAGGGCAAGAGTGATGTCGCGCCGGCGCCACTAAGTGGCGAAGGTTAGCAAAAGCGCCACGAGCTTTTGCTATACGATTCGTGATCTCATCTTCAATCCCACAGGCGCTGATACAACTTCCCAGGTAGTTGAATTTTTGAACGACTACTAGCTGATCCCACCAAGGGTCAGCGTAGGAGGCGGTCCAGACCAATCTTGGAGGAACGCTTTGCACTTCGAGGGTGCGAAGCAAAGCCCGAAGTGACCGGGACAGCTAGTGCTAATCTGTCCAGTGCGCTTGGCACGTTTGTGAGCTGTCCAGATTAGGGCAATATCATCAGCATACTCTAAGTCAAGAAGTCGTTCTCCTGGGAGTAGCTCCACACCTTCTACGTCGTGTCCTGTGAAACGCAGATTTCCATGACTTCGTCAACAGCGAAGTTGAAGAGGAAAGGTGACAGCGGGCATC
>CALYDF020001526.1:0-30188 GCA_944474145.2 Dicrocoelium dendriticum
GCTAAAACGAACATTCGCTTTTATTTCTGCTAGTCACACAAAGCTATCTGTGTAATCAACTAATAATAACACTCCATTTGGCAACTTTTACAAGCACACTACACATTTAACTTGATCTAACTAACAAAATCCCCATATTCCCATAAGAAAAACCATCGATGTACTATTCCAAGTGGGGCTCGAAGATATCTAAACACCAGTGATACAAAAATTAGACATTTGCATCAACCATCCACCAGAACTTTTCCAAAGTAAAGCATACCAATGCATGTTACCCATACTAGGGTATGGATACTTCTGTAGAAATTGATCTGTTCCGCTACCGATACACTTTCTCGCATCAGGAAATTATGTGTATTATTATTATTTCATTTGCATCCCTATAAATAATAACGATTAGTATCCGTCGGGTAAGACGTTTGCACCAAGGCCGGTTAAAATGTAATGCACCCGGTATTAAAGATTATTCGAGTAAGACGACTTACGTAAACACCACACAGAGTTAGCTTCATAAGCATGATTTGCGTCAGTTAAGTCTAGGACAAATCGAACAAAATGTTAGAAATCTCTATCTTTAAAAAATGCTGGAAGTTCAGGCTGGTGGAATTCGGTTAGTACACTCTAAATAAACGAAGAGCCTGCAAGTGACGTAGTACATTCGGCTGCCAGATAACATTTGTATATATTCTCAAATTCTCAGAGTAATCCTGTTACTCCTAATCCGAGACCTAACACGTTAAGTTAAGATGGGGTTACAAATTTCATGAATAGTTCAACGTCAACATTATAACCTTAGTACTAATATTCTAAATAACACATGAAATTATTACAGCAACTATGAAAAGACCTTCTACACCTCCGGTTATAATACGATCACACAAGCTGACCTAATAGCGATTCCAAATTGTTTCATATTTTCTATGATTTATGCGTCCGATTGAATAGTAATTGTCTTTTCCCACTGGCACAATAGTGGCGTGTTACGCTTCTTTAAGGGACTTAATTATCATGCTGCCGAAATTGCAACGTCTTAACCGAATTTCTACCCACATTGTTGGTGAATTCACTGTAAATGAGTCAGTGACCAAAGTAAATTAATGCAAGCTGACTCAGTGATACTTTAGAAAATTTGATTGCCATACCTGTTGCGTAACTGAGTAGGTAATAAAACAGCGATAAAATGAATCCCTGCAAGAACAGTTATGAATCACAGAGGTAAACATCTGTGTTTAATCGCTTTTGACCGCTTATTAATGCCCATAACCCGAATTTTAATTTGACTGATTCTGTAAAAGCAATCTTAAGATTCGATACTTTGTCGGAAAGCATAACATGTAGTTTCAAAGCTTTTGAAAGTAGTTATGCAATCTATGAAACTGGACTGCTTGATGCAATACATAGTTTGCAAACATACGCGCTGGGTTTGCGACATTGGCTAAATCAGTTTGATGCGCAAGGAGATGTTACATCCTGGGAAGAAACGTCATTATTAAATAGTTAGGTCCCTTCGTTATGCTTCGTAGTACGCGTTCCGCACAACCATGAGTCCTACACTCTTCACTTGTGCAAACATGGGTGAATCATTACAGACCATTCATGAAAGGCTGTTAGAAAAAATATCCACCAGAACCTTCTGGATTTGTAAGTGATTGGCAAAACAAGAGTTTCCGGCACTGAATTTACTGTTTCGTATAAAACCTTTTGTTAATTCTCTTCGCCTACCAGTTTGATGGGCTGCAGATAAATGCAATATGAGTTATAGCTTTCTTGCTACATATCTCTCATGGGACAAACCGATGGCATGTTACAGCTGGATGCAAGAGCGGAAATTGGTGTCCATCAAGAAATATTTTTGTTTTTCTACGAAGGCGATATCAGGTGTCTGTGCTCCCAGACGTTTCCCCTTATTTTCCAAAACTTTGTTCGAAATTATCTTTACGCACTGTCGTGAAACATTTCGGATAATTTTAATCAGTGTTCCTTATACCGAATACGTCATTATATTTGTTACCTGTATTTCAATGATATATTCTACATTTAGCTGCCTATCAATACCAACTTACTTAAATTATGTAACGGAGCTTAAATATTAGCACTGATGTTTTACGTATTTTATGAAATGAACAAAGTTATTCGAAATCGTGCGTTGCACATGATTTTCGACTCCAGAATGCTTTAACAAACTGAGGCATATGGACGAACCGCGGAGCCGGATGATATAAATTCTCATTTAAAGTACTTAATTTATATAAAAGCATTGACCGTATGCCTTGTTTTGAAAACTTCGTACGTTATTAGACCTGCAAAAGTGATATGATTTTATGTGCCTAACAAGCTGGTTGTCCGAGGATTGGTCTAAAATTGGGTTTATTGTGTAACATTAAATTTCGAGAAATTAGTGCCCGAACCCGAATGAGATGCATGCCTATTTTCATGGTAAGTATTTAAAAACTGCTTAGATTATTCTCTAACTTGTGGTACGATGGTTTATGAAATAATCAACCAAAGTCCGAGCATGGTTGTGTCTTTCAAATTTTATTTAGCAAAATGGTAGCCGACATATTAGTATACTTGCAAAAACAGAGATTACCCCGCAGCGGATGCACTAGATAAAACAGCTACGAAACCGGCTCATGAAGATATTACTAAAATAGGCATCGGTACTTCATTTGTGTATTTTGTAAGTTAAACATGCACAACTGCATTACATTCTTGTCAAGTACATTACAGAAACATCTGCTACCGGTCAACACATTAATATATTTAAAACTATTTCCACCTTTTGAAATGTGAACTGAATTGCATCTCAGGGGACTCGTAATCTGGAGATATATTTATTACGCCGCAATCATTAACTAAATGTGATAGTCCAGAAATGCAGACCTATCATTATCTTGAAATGCTGCACCGTATTTTCTGCCAATTTTATTTCTGAAAGTTCTTTCTAAACAATAACCAACCTGCTTTCGAAGCACAGAGTTGGGCACATTTGCTGCAGACCAGGGGCACTAGTATGCACTAGTATCCTCAAATTTGCTAAGTTAAGGAAGGCAAATCACGTCCGTTAACAACTTAAAAAGCAGCCTTAAAGCATGTCACCCACTGAAGGATTTGATGCCATCAAATTTGGCTGATAGCTGGAGCATCACTTAAATATTGCGATCAAGACTGCGGATTTGTGTGTTAATTGTGCACTTCGAAACCGGATTTGGCACCCGCTCACTAGTGAAAACGGAAGCCAAACGCACCAGCAACGCAGGTGTACTCTTTGTGATAGCAGTCAGAGGCTATGCGTCCCAGACCTCTAGCGATAGAAATTCACTTAGAAATTCGCAGAAGGGTATAGCCGTCTGAGATTCTGCAGTATCTTCTTTGCTATTAATGTAGGTATGTCGTGGGATGTTCTGTCTAAAGCAAGCTTATGTGAACGGACAAAAAATATTTTTAAATTGTTTGACGCACTCATCCACTTAACTTTATTACGTAACACCATGACCACAACCGAACTTAAGAATATTACTTGTAATTTTTTCTATGGAACTACTAACTATTTTGTTATATTTGATAAACTAATCCACCCACCCAACGGGACTTGTAAATCCCATATAGATCGGTTGTTCTTTGACTGTGCTGTGCTGAATTAAATTTGATATTTTGCATCGAGTTGGAGTCACTGATTCGTCTGGTTCCACTGGGACAGATCTCAATTTAATGTCGTGTTATACAATCTGTACCATTCTGTCGTACTTACGTGCCAACGTAGGTATATATCGGGCGAGTCGAACAGGTTTACTCTCATTGCAGAACCTAAAGTAATCGCTCGCCTCAGTATGTTATTCTATCCCTCTGATCATGCACCTCCAAGGAACATTGCACAAAGCCTTATATAAATACTGGATGTAAGTTAAACATCATATATGCTTTCCAGGACACCATATTCGTGGAACGAAGAGCAGTAATCTCAGTTCGATGT
The DNA here is from genome assembly GCA_944474145.2 of Dicrocoelium dendriticum. Lineage (NCBI taxonomy): Eukaryota > Metazoa > Platyhelminthes > Trematoda > Plagiorchiida > Dicrocoeliidae > Dicrocoelium > Dicrocoelium dendriticum. The sequence goes on from CALYDF020001526.1 coordinate 3,974, forward strand.
GCAATTGCTTTTCAACAGTCATTTAGTTGGCGATGCAATAAGATGATAATTCAATAATGGAGACTTGTTCATTGTTCGAATGATTTTGGAGATTATCAAATTTGTCGAATAAGAAGGATAAAGTAATTTTGTTGACATTTTTGTATACCATATTTTTCAAGTGCTATTATTGAATAATCCTCTACCTGGTGTTTGTATTTTGTTTCAAAATGCTTTGGCACACGTGCTTGGTACCTATTAAAATTTATCATACCGAGGCCACCGCGTAGACACTGGTAGACCGCACGAGATAATCATAACTACTTTAGTATTCTAGTATGCATTATGGCGCAAGTCCTCGACGTTCTTCATTAGCTGATGTTGGAAAGAATTCAGCCATGACAGACCATAAAATTACCAAATTTCATATGGCTAAATAGGGTATTGTAGATAAAGGCGTACGTTAAATGGGGGTATCAAGGTGAAAAGTAATGTATCCCAAATATCATTTACTCTCCGAGTTGGCTAACATGCGGGTTACAAATAGTAAAACCGACTTTAATTATCTGGAACAACCCAGATTGTTCTGTGCGAGGACACCAAGGACATGTCACTTAGGTGATTCTTGGGTTTTACATTCCAAACATTAGATGGAGGTGTGCCGGTGGCGAATATGGACGACTAGACAATAGTAAAATTGAGTGGTAATACGACCAAGTTGGGACCTATTTAGCATCGCACTGAGGAGCCTTATGTTTGTCCGGTGAATAGTATCCTCTATGAGTAGTCAAATATTCGTGCTAAACCTCATCAACATCATCATCATAAACATTCGTTAGTGGACGGTGAGAAACACAACTCAGCTGATGTGCATCAATAAGAAAAATAAAATACACAAAGTACACCAAAAATTTCAAAGGCAAGTAGTATAATGTTAAGTATTCCATTATGTAATTCGTAAGTGTTCGGAAGTGGAGGGAGAATCTAAAAAGGAGGAGATGGACAAAATAACTGACAACACAAGCGCCACTGGGGCCGGATCTAAACCCTATCAGCAACTGTGTCCAACCCAACGTGTTCATCGTCCTTAGGAACTCAACCAGACAGTCGGGATGCACCAACCGACGCCACGTTCCAAGTGAGGGCTTTCATTTCTGTCGACCAAGTTGGCGTTTGGCCTTATCTCCTCTTATTCAAACCTTAAACCGGTGCGCAAATAATGCCCTTTGTAGGAGTCGGTGTGCTGTCGTGCGCGGCACATGGCTCAGTCATCGGAGCTTGGCGTGTAATATAATGGTGCTGAGTGGTTTATTAGCTTTTCTTGAATCAAATACGCGACGCCGAAAACGCTCATTGCACACGCGGTGCTCCCACCTGAATTGATCTTAGCTGCGACGGCAGGGATGTTAGAGGGTGACCGGCCTCTTTATGTCTGTCCACCTGATGGGTGAGGTTTCACAACCATAGAAGAGGGTTAAATGGACGATTGCCTTATAAACTACGCCCTTCAGTGAGCGAAAAATGTCGCGTCTGCGTCACAGGTGGCGAAGATTGCAAAATACAATTAACGTTTTTACTATACGGTTCGTAGCCTCGTCTTCCATCCTACGGGCGCTAATATGGCTGCCAATATATTTGAATTCCTTAACATCTAGCTGATCTCCAAGAAAGATTAGCGCAGAGGTGGGTTCCTGTCAATCATGAGGAAGTACTTTGCAATTTGATGGTGGAAAGTATATCCAAAAATGATTGACACCAGTGCTTATCGGTTCAGTGATTCTCTGCACGTTTAGGAGCTGTCACAGAATATGACAGTATAGTCCTCATCGTCTAAATCAAGAAATCCCTCAACACGAATTAGCTTCACACCTTCTAAGGCGCGTCTAGCAAGCTCTGTTTCCATGACAACGACAGTAGCGAAGTCAAAGAGGAAAGGTGACAAAGGGAAATCTGGTCTCACAGCTCTGGAAGTGTTGAATGGCGGCAACAGTTTGCCATAAACCCTCACTCTGCCCAAACCACACGCCTTTTCATAATTGTTACGTATTTATCGGGCGCACCTTTCCTCAGCAAAGAGTCCAAAATGGCACATCGATCCACCGAATCATAGGCATCTTTGATATCGAAATGCAAGACTATGGTGGATCGCCAATAGCAATGGTGGTGTTCCAAGAAACGTGATCAGACTGTTTGCTCTATGATTGTCGCATTCCGAACAGGAGCTTTCTTTATAAATTGGCACTATAACGGTGCGATTCCAATTTGTCGGAACAGTTTTCTCCTCGCAATGTCCTGTTAGCAACTCGCGCATATTAACGACAAGAGCACGTCGCCCGAATTTGTAGACGGCTGGGGGAATCATGTCTACGCCTGCAGCCTGCGCGTGAAGGTTGATTTAAGGAGACGGCCTGTGGTTAATGACAATAAATGCCCAAAACAGAAAGCGGTAAGTCGAATTGGATAAACTGCCTTGCAAAATGTTCGGCCCAACGCTGCAATCGTTTTGACAGGTTGTGGATCGGCAGTTAACTCTCGTCGCGAGTTGTTTCGCTAACACCAGCGCTCCTGCTAACTGTCGCCAGATCGTTAGTTGTAATTAACTTTGGAGGATCTTAAGCAAGAAACCTTTTGGCAAAACACAAAATATGCTCGAACTTTCTTCATAAAACGCTCAAATTTTACACAGCGTAATGCCATGCAATTCTCATTAAACATTGTATTTTGACATTCAACCGCCAACTCTACATCACAAAGTCATACAGAGTAAAATACGGTGACGTAAGCAAAAACGTTTCTAAACTTAAGGTATGTTGCATAAATTACTGTCCCTTCTCAACGTCTTCACTTTGGATATGCTGTGCAAGTGGCACTTTTGTGTTAAAAGATCGAGATCAAAGTTATGGTTTTCAGTATGCCTTACTCAAATGTACCCATAATTCTGATGACCTTCGCAAGCAAAGAAGGAAGTAAAACTTGGATGAAATTATAGGAGTCGGAGTAGTGTTATCCGAATGAGTGGGATCCTGCACTCATCCAGACCGCGATACAAGGTTTCAGCCACAGGATTGTTGTAGTGGGTTTCTGCTGCCTGAGTTGCAGTTGCGCAAATGTCATTTGATGCAACAGAGCTGCTTTTCCTAAATTGTATCACGTTCTGTAGCATTTCTTCTTGAGTGAAATGGTCAGATGCAATGAGTAATGATTCATAAGGCGTATAAAAGTGAATGCTTGAGGAGTGCCATAGGATGACCGAAGTGAGTGTCATAAAATAAAGGTTTAATATGACCGGATAACGGGAAACGTCCTGGTTTAAAATGACTCCCCGGGTTAATAATACTAACATATATGCTGGTCTCCATACGCCTACATATATGAGAGGGATGGTGAACAAACTGTTTGCGTTATTTCGTCTTTCGTTGGAAACATACAATGTTATGTAGTTTAAAGTGGATGGGACGTAGGCTAGCCATTTAAAAGAAAATGCAATGCCGGTTTGCGCTGGTGACTTCACAGGTTGGTATTGTGACTCATTCGCAACAGATCGCGACGGGATTGATTTAGGTCTACATGTAGTTGTTACACCATCATAAGGTCTCCTTAAAGGTGCCGAGTTAGCTGTTAATAGAGCAGTTGATGAAGGATTATATTTCGAGACTGATTTCCCCATGAAGATAGCTGAGTACGGTACCCTTAACTAATTGGTCGCTTCTTTCGCCGTACAAGTTAACCTATACGACAATGTAAGTGGCATGACTCCGCTCTGCATTTTTAGCTTATCAAAGTTCCTTTAAGGCAACATATATTTCTGACAGAATATTTGTTCTATTAATTTTTGGTGTGTCAACATATTTTCGCAAATTCATAACACAGGGTAGCTCTGATTAGTAGGGAGCGTGGTCCCATATTCTTAGATGACAGAGTCCTTCGAATTAGTCATGCAAATTCCCTGAACTCCATGGGCTCCAAGATATTTATCTCAAAAAGGGATTCGGTTGGGAGGGAGAATATAAATTTACTCTGCCCTTCAGTTCATCGAGTAGGTCAATAGACATCTTGCTAATGCTCAGCGAGTTATTAGGTTGCTACTTAACTACAGAACTACTTTTCGACTATATACCCTTAATCACCAGAAACTCACAAAGTACGCTATACAAGCAGTATGAATCCGTGGATCTTCGTACGTTCCTGCCACTAAAGCAGCGAAGGTCTGCAGCCCGACGTACAACCATAGGATAGACAGGAACCAATTTGATGTTCCGTAACATGATCTATTACACCTTGTTTAGACAGCATTCGGGTTAAACAAGTTGACACCAGCATAATCACTTATAGTGAATGACGGCCAGCTAACTGATAGAAAGCGGAGTTTACTTGACATTACACCAGCTTGAATGAAGCCTACAACCATTGCAGCGTGAAGTGCCACATAAGATCAGGGAAATAATCTGAAGTACCCAATTTGTTTAGAGTTTACCAAGTTTCTAAATGTGGCATGTTAAGATTTTCCCTCATTAGTTGCAAACGCCACATGACATGTTGATGCCAACAAGCAAGCAACGATCTGGCAATTGATCCAGCCACTTACCTTTGCAGTAGCAGATAAATCCATAACTGACTACCTTTCTTGTTTCTTGTTTGTATTCGTGCGCTTTATCGTTCACTTTCCTAAGTCAAGTTTTCCCGGCACAAGTTAATTAACTACGTCACACCATTGAACCCCACGCAGTTCGCAAAGCGTAAAAACATGTCAGTTGTGCGAAAAGAGCTTTACAACTGTATTTGAAATCGAACCCTATCCCGTTCACGAATGATAAGTGATGGAATTAACATGTAAAAGGGAGGTTTATATATATATATTTGCAACATATATTATAGTTTTAGACAGTCAGCATTTCTTGACTAAAACCAACCTTTCAGAATTATTATGAGTGAAAAACGGCAAATAAACACCTTGTCTCTGCTTTGTTCTATTTTATTCGAAATAATTGCCGACTTACAAACTACTCATAATTGGCATATGCTGAATGCTTGATCGTCTTAGAACTTGGATGTACCTTAATCGTACTACTTTTCTCTATGTCAAAAACCAATTTTACGACTCACGGTCGTTAAAAAATAAGTACGATATGGTTAATCAACAGCTTGATAAGATGTAAGGGAATGTACTAAAAGGCGATATCTAACAAAAGCGTAATATCTGGTCCTTATACTTTCTGGCATAAGATTTGTGAGTTTACACTGCAATGCGATTGTGCCATTCGTACCTAATTGCGGTCAAACTTAAATATTAAGCTATAGTGATAATTTAGTAATTTGATTTTGGCCGTATCTCTAAAATCACAGGACTTTTCTTGTAATCCGATGGTTTCGGGCTCGAGACTGCGTAGGGGCAGGGCGACCTTCGCCGTATCCTCAGCCCACGTGAGACTGGTAGTGACAGCGCGGCAGCAAAGCGTCGGTACTGCGTACCGGCGTACTGCTGATGCCAATATTTGATGCCATTACCCCTGAGTTTAGCATAATGCAGTATACGCTTGCCAGTTCAATACAGCTAAATGCCTACTTGATGCACATTGCTTGTCGAGCGAATAAATTACTATTTACAAAGGATACCGAGGAATATTACCCAACGTGGAAAACAATCCACAACTGCATTGCTTCTATCAATGCCTTTGAATTGTCTATAATCTAGGAAAGTTCACGGTAGTTATGTTTCAGGTAGCTTTAGCGAGGTCTGCATTTTCTTTTAAAATTCTCCTAATCCACATAGCCCATCACTGCGGTAATTCAGACCGGATGTATTTGTTTCCCCTGTGTAGGAAAGTCCCACGGCACACAATAACACTTCAGACTTGTGACAACCTAGGCCTTCGACAATGACGCCTGTACCAATTGCCACATACAAGTATCCACACCATACCAAGGAGATGGCGCCGCTGCCACCACCCGAGCGGATATTAATTAGTTCCGCCACGATAAATTTGGTGTGGACTATTTCGACTCAATTTATATAATGGCATGAAAAATAGGAGAGAAGGGAATTGGCTGCACATTCAATTGCTTACAAAAACCAGAGCAATTCACGTAGAACTGGCTTACGATCTCTCGACCAATGCGTTCATTACAGCTAGCATCCTTTTTCTCCGTAGACTTTGTTGTTCTCCAAGCATCTACAACTAGGTGGTTAGTGAGCTTTGAGAGTGCGTTAAAAATGGGTTCAAAAAACCGACAGAGATGATTACCCGTTATGTTCAGTGGCACATTAACTCCTTACTTGCAAAGTACACGGGTGGTGTGGGGGAAGGCATGATCCACTTAGTGGGAAACATATTGAGCATTCCTTCGCTGGTTGATCCCAACAAGAAAAGCCTAATGGTAGCCATGTACTCGGCTTTCAGTTAGACGCATTAGTGTAGTCTGCACTGTACTCTATTGTTACCACTACTGAGCACTGTGACACCCATTAGCGAGGACAAGAGCCAGATTGGTGCTGTTGGTCCTCAAGATGCAGGTCGCAGAAGGATTTCGGAGGCCAGTGTAGCGGTACCTGGATTTATCTTGACAGTTATTCTAATCCACAATCACGTGTCATTATTCGCTGTTACCCGGACCTTCGGTATATTGGGTTGCTCTGTGTGAAACTCCCCTGAACTGCAATAACCCTATAAAAATTGGGGCTACCAGTGGCGTTCGACACTGACGCATGTTGTATCTCTTCACTGTGTGCGATTATGTATGCACATCCGTTTTTCCCGTCCACTTGTGCTACTGCCCTGGACTCTTCTGTTCTTAGAGTGACCTTGTCCATTATATTCCGAATAAGCTTGCGTTATGCCTTTCTGTGCAACCATGAAAGCAATTATTGTACTAGGCATCAGGGTATGCTATTTTTAGTCAGGTATTGCTGTGTCTGCCGATCGACCAACAGGCAGCAGGCCTTCTGGTACATATTGTCACTTGAATGCTTAGGAGGCAAGAAGGAGCGAATATTAATCCTAATTTGCGCGCCTGTGAGATAACCCGGCGCTACTTGTTGTTGAGCACAGCATAAGAAAAAGTAAGCTTTATATATAAATTAAATAACTGCATCGAAAACAGCACCGTCTATGTAGAATCGAAAAATACTCACACACTATTGATCAAAACAAGACCAAATGCGTTTTGGGTTAAGAACTGTTTTCTTGTCAATTCTAATCCGACACAATTATCTATGGTAGAGATTGGGCTTGGTTAGCCTAAGTGGGGCTGAAAATTGCTCTCTAGGCTATGCAAACAATCAATCGATTGCTAAGGGTTAGACTGAAGATGATAAGCAAGGCAAACAAAGAAAAATATAACCTAGAAGTTAAGAGGGCAAAAAATTGTCGGGTATAATTACCCGTTGGCCAAAGAAGTAGTGAGGGACGTATGAACCACTGTTGCGCACACAGTTCGGGCTTTCACTGTCAGATATAAATTACCTCAGCAACGGATAGGAGCTGCTTGCGGAGGACTTGTGTGAAAGGTTCAATTCGTGGGCGCATGACTCTGAATTTATCCCTAGAGGCTGTGTAGGCAAAAACAATGAGGTGTGACACAACATAACAGTTTGAATATGTCATATCGCCTTTGCATAGCAAGGCCGGAATATGCTAATGAATCTTATGAAACACTTGCCGTGCGTTACAGGGGAACGGTTACCGAAAACGAGCAAGGAAATTGTCAACAAAAGCAGCTCATTCTTCAAGAGTTTTGCAAAACGCGGCTCGCCGTAGTAATCACTTCACAATATAGCAGCAAAATAAGTATACTTAATGTCATCCTTCAAACTCCGGGAAAAATTATCAGCAGCAGTAATACACTAATGTATGAACAATCCCTGTTAGGTAGGTGGCGTTTGCGTACTTTAGACTCTTCAAGATATATTTGTATGTGTATTATCGTTGCACTCCTTCTGCTCTCTATTCCGCCAACGCAGTTAGGGATCAAATAGGACAACTAAGACTGATTGTACCAAGTATATTGGACACAGAACACGGTTCATTGTATAGGTCACGATCTATCTTGGTCTGTTGTAAGTTCCTGTGCTGATTCAAGCCACTTGCCCTGGAGATGTTTCAGCACTATTGCGATCTGCACTGGCAAGCTGTTGTAACGTCCTTTCATGTAGCAACCCATGTGATGATGACAATTTGATTTTATAGCTGCCGACGTGACTCAGTCGGTCGGCTGGCATCCCGTGCCCCGCGGACTGACGTCGCGAAATCGTGTTACTTCCTTAGGCTGCAGTCAGCTAGAGTGCACCAACTTTATAGCTTTATTTCTCTTTTTCCTGATCATACTGGGATGACTTGCCAAGAAACGCGACATATTTTAACCCCGTTTACCGCAGTGACTACAACTGTGATTTCCTCACGGGCAGTTCATCCAAAGTGCCATTAGTTACAAAACCAGCAAGCGGCAGATGTTGGAATCCGAAATGGTTCCATGAAGTGATTCATCGTAGGGACTGCATTGAAATGCACAGATCAAATCGTGATCGTTACGATTGAACAGCGTGCTTCATATTGGTCATTCTTTGGTATTCACTGGTTACCTGCTGTATCGTTACCTCCGGTTATGGTTCCATCTTCTTAAGTACTCTTGTTTGCATCTCATCATCTTTGGTTGCTTGTAGGCCGCAAACGTAAATGAGGTACTGGTACTGGTCGGCGGACATTTTTTGAAAATTTAAGCTTTCGCTCTCGCGATTTACGCTGCTCGAATACGTGACCCATTCTTCGTCATCTATGTTGGCCCACATGAGGCGCTTGTAAAGGGTGTTGAACAAGGATATCTGCTCAACAATAATTTATTACAGGACTGTAACAATTTCGTAAAAAGATAGGTCAGCACTCATCTTTGATACGATGAAATTGGTTTGCTTTTCATGTTAAGCAGCACCCTGCTTCCTGAACTTCAAGCGAATTTTCTTCTATTCTGGTATATTTGCGAAATAAACATGAAACATGTAGTACTACATGTGAAACCATAAAGCAACTTTAACGCTTGCATCTGCAGCATAATCGAATTCACTGATCTATTAAGTCAAGGTTGCTAGAAAGCGGACAGTTACACTTTCGCCTAACCAAAAATATGAACTTTTCGACAGATTCTGCTTCAATACATTGATGAGCTTGGCTTACTACGGCAATGGTGTCTGCAATTGTTTAAAGCCGGCTGCCATTTCTAGGTTTGATTGAATATCGTATCGCCAATGTTGCAACAGTGTGCTCCCTCTGTTTTCTGCCACACCAACGCAGCCAGAGACAAAATGAAACACCTAAGACTGATTGACCGAGGTATATTAGGCACAGAACACGGTTCATTGTATAGGTCGCAATCTATCATGTCGTGTTGCAAGTTCCTGTGCTGATTCATGCCACTTGCCCTGGACAGACATCAGCAAGCTTTCGCTCTTCACTGGCCAGCTTTTGTAGCGCCCTTTCATGTAGCAACCCGAGTGGTGACGACGGTTTAAGTTCATCAGCTTTCGGCGTGACTCAGCCGGGATACCTCTGGTCGGGTAGCATCTCTTTTCACGCAGACAGAGGTCTCGAATTCAAGTCAGGTTCCTAGGCGGCCGCCAGCTAGCATGAATTAAAGTAGTCAGCCTTTTCGCTTCTGCGACATTCTGAAGAGCTAATTTTCTCTCAGGGCTTCGATGGTTATCTGTCATCATTTTTCACGGCATCCCGTGTGCCAATACTACGCTTGCTGAAGGTCAGAGATCAGACCAAATATCTCTTGCCATGTAGGGGTATTTTCGGAGTGAAATTTCTTGTGTTGTTTAGTCCATGTCTTCTTTCTGTGCATTATCCTGCTAATAGAATCATCAAAGTTACCTAGGCGTCTACATCCAAAAAAGGGAGTCTTTGCTCACATGTGAATTAAAATTTCTCGTGCGCGCTGTTATATATTGACCGCCGGTGGATCCAAGCAACAAGTAAGACTCCCAGATCAATTCAGACTGCAAGACCAGAAGTGCGCTACGGTGCTAATTTTACCATGATATAAGGCAACGACTTATATACTGAGCTTGACAATATCCTCCACAAAATGTACAATGGCTCTGTGTTCATATTAAAACCGTACATCCAAACACGATCCAATGCCGGCCACAGTTGACTGAAGTATAAGCAGTTACACGACCGACTAAGCAATTCCGCCAGACACGATTAAAAGCAAAACGATCGGTAATCTAATCAAAGAAACCGTAAAAATGTCAGCTGATTGTATTTCGGGACAGGGAAACAAGGGGATTAGGCATAAGACTAATGACATGGTTCGGTGGGATCCGAGAGTCTGTAAATTGTACTTTACACAGCCCAACTTACTTTGTTCCAAGAGTTTTCCATTGATTTACTGTTCTCTCGCTGTGGTTGCCCTTTAGCTACTGCGACTCGGCATTGGTTTCAAACAACGAATTACCTCCTTCCCTACTCTCGAACAAGCAAATTATCTGCGTGTTTCCTTTAATTCAACTATCCTTTGATTTGCAATCACGGATTTGTCTACAACATCGTCATATGTCACTGAGCCCTCAATTACTCCAAGCGACCAGTGTCCTCGTATTAACGGCTCAGAGCTAACCACTACAACATCACTGGGTTTAAAATTTCTTTTGTATTTTAGGAACTTTTACGCAGATGTAATAGCGATAAGTTTTACTTGGTCCACCTCTTCCAGATCATAGTTGCCGAGTATTTTATTAGTTTCCAGCGTTGTGTATAACTACATCGTAATGTCGGCGATATCCACTGGTCTGTATTCGACAGCAACAATAATCTGTCAGTTGGAGCGAGTGCTGTTTGGTCAGCTATCAAGACCAAGATCGCCAACATCATAATGAGGTATAAACCAGACAAAGTTAGGCGCCAGACAAGCCTGCCGAAAGTCAAGCTAACCGCTTTAAGTGATTTATTGTGGGATGGAGACATCTCTGTTTTTCTTGTTTTTTTCCGCTTTCTAGAGACAAGTGCACAGGTCACTTGGTAAAATGTTTTTTCTTTGGATAATTACACGTCCCCTGGAGTGCTGATGCAGTAAGTTCCTGAGGTTCTTCCTTTGGCGGATATTCAATATGGCCAGGCTTTTCCTTAAACCATCCATCCATTTGAGTCTGTCATCGGTGATAGTTCGTGTCTATGTGGTGGTTGCTTGTAAGATGCGAAGTGAGAGGCCATCGGGATGGAAACAACTTTCTCTTCGTAGTATTTATTCCTCACGGACACTAGCACGTTGGACTTATCTTGCGAGAAAATTTTTCTAATTCTTACGGCGCCACTGGTAAAGCCTCCTCGATGGATAGTGCTCTATCTTCCGAACCAACGCTGGCAAACTTGCTGTCATATAGCTATCTAAGTTTATCCTAAACGGATAGTCGATGACACCGACCATGACTGTCCGAGACAAATGAATCTCTTTCAAATTATACTGGCCGTATCAATGTTCATGCAAGTGGGCCTCTCGATGCAAATGGCTGATTTCTCCCAACGAGGCGTTGTTCTAGGTGCAAATGGACCGCGGGCACATCAGCACTAAGCAAAATTCGCACAGGGTTAACTCGGATCTTATTAAATTGTATAGTCTTGAGAAGTGGCCAACGACAAACTACAGTAATACTAAGAACTTTGATTCATTGTAAATTCAGAATCTTTGCAAAGGGCATGAGGAATATTAAGCATAACATCATACCTCAATGAGCTCACCTGAAACCAACAGAGCTTGTGTCAATCAACGACGTAACCGACAGTGTCCTAATTTCTAACGATTCATGCCAAAACTTTATTCCAAATTCACATAACAAATCTTCCTGTACCAATATGATATCTGACGCACTGTTCCGCAATGCAAAGTTTCTATGGATCTCAGAGCACTCTGTATACGCACAGATATTATATACAGTCATATTTTCTTTATTGAATAACAAGCAACACAACTGCTGCTGATTCTTATCATCGGGTCCATATTGCGATCCAACTGCAGTAGTGGGTTAAGACAACCCCTGCAACACGGGTGGATACATCTGTCATCCTTTGAGCAAGTGCAACTAAGTGACCACTACCAAGACATTTATAATATCCTTTATTCTGTTTTATTTATTCCCATCTATCAGACACACTGGAAGGTAGAAATTCTCGGCGCATCGCAATACCATTTTTGTCACCATAAGCAAGTCAAGCTGAATTCGGTTCCATTCTGAATTTAACAAACTGACTGATACAAGCTTCATTCCATCTGCGGATGGGGAAAGACGGACCTAGGGAGTAAGATAGGCTTAACTCAGGCATTGATGCTATCCTTCAGAACCTGCTGCGCATAATGCGGGCTTCTGAAGAGACGAACTCTGACAGATCTTTGAATGTGATTTGTCTCACTTCTTGTAGGATGGTATCAACTGTGCGCGCCCATTAATTTTCTTACTCGAAGGCAATAACCGTACAATTCTTTCGACAGTTGCAATGGAATCTAGATTAGCCAGAAACCCAATGTGGTGCAACAATATGTGTCACTTCATCGTTAAAGACATACGATAAATAGCTTGGGCGGTTTTGGAAAGCGGCAATAGATCCGTTATTAATCCATCAAGCAGTGATTTGGCGACCGTATAATTCTGACAAAATATCTCATCACAATTCTGACAACCGGTTACCAGTCGCTGTCCTCCCCAGTGGTAAGCGACTAAAACGCTCCAATTCCACTCCACCATCAACTGTTTTTCTTCCATTCTGCTAGTTTTGATTCAATATTCGAGGTCTAGGAGACAATAATAACACTAAAAGTCTCCCTAATCCTACTACTAAGGAGAAACTAGAGCGGGAATTAAGATCGAGTGCGGCAACAAGAAAGGTTTCAAATTACCGCTTTTTTCAAAATTTTCAGCTTTCGTCCGTGCTGAAATTTTTCTTGACGGCGTCTTCCAGGCCCCGGATATAGGCCAAGTAAACTTGAATTATCAGGCAATAATAAAGTTAAATCGTCGGTAAATTCAAACAACAAGTAAGACTCCCAGGTCAATTCAGAATTCTAGGCCAGAAGTGCGTTACGGTGCTAAATTTACAATGGGATACGGCAACGAAGTATATACTGAGCTTGACAATATCCACCACAAAATGTACAATAGCCCTGTTTTCAAATCAAAACCGAGCGTCTAAACAAAATCAGTTTACTGAAGTCCAAGCAGTTACACGACCGTTTAAGCAATTCTGCCAGGTGCGATTCAAAGGAAAACGATGGGTGGTCTAATAAAAGAAACCGTAAAAATGCCAGCTGATGGGATTTCGGGACAGGGAAACAAGGGGATTAGGCATACGACTAATAACATAGTTCGTTGGAATCCGAGGCAATGTAGTTTGTCCGTTACACTCGTAGTTAAAATTTTGCATTGAATTCGTCGTATGCTCATCCGATTTGCAAATTACGGAAGTGTCATCCACCTAAGGTACAAACAGTTCATGCTCAACCATGTACTTATTATTAAGTAGGCCACGATCCAGTTTTGTGATAAAGATATCGGCCAGTAGGAGATAAAATATATCGCATTAGCACCTCATTAATATGATGATAAATTAAACGATGTAGGACACAACGCATCGATTTTGGCCACTCAGCCTCCGGGGATGACATCAAACTCACATATTTACTGTCTAAACGTTTCACATATTGGCATCCTTCTGATCAGATATGTATAAAGTCTGTTTGATTATTCCAAACCATTTTATTAATTTTTTTCTAATAGATTGCGTTCCTTTTCTGTTCAAAAAATTTCGATTCTTATGTCATCTCATCCGTATTCGACATAAAATGATGAAAGTTTGCCCATCTATCATACAAATCATCATTTGAATATATTCACGCTTTATGGATTTTTGAAGTCATTGCCTCTGTTCCTATTTAAGAACTGAATACTAATGTGCTCAAAATATCTGGCTTTCCCATTGATAATTTTGGATAATTTGTTGGGCATCTATACGTCGTTTGTGAACACTGTGTCCGTTTCTTCGCTTGGACTTAACCACTACTACAAGATTTTCGTAAACATCCCCACCGGTCTGTTCAACAACGTGCTGTATTTGTGTGAAATATATCTTAATATTTAAAGGGAAATTTTGTGGCGTACCGTTTTTCTCCTGATTAAACAATTCAACATGAGAGTACCGAGGTTTAATCCTTGTTTTATTAAGCCCCGTATGGAAGCTCGACAACGCACAGTGTTTGCAGTATTGTTAAGTACGGAAAAGTGGTTTGCACGTTCGCCCGATCCTGTGTCGGACGCACGGAAAATGCGCTTTTCACACGTGACTTATTCAGCGACACCTTATAAAAATACCCAACAGATGACAAATTAATCATGTGAACAGTAGTTGTCGAATAGCAAATAGAATACTAGAAATAATCCACGTCTGCTTTAAGGAAGAATCAAATGACTGAGAATGTTTGATAAATCATTCCATAAACACATTTGTAGCTGCTGAGAAATCAGAAAGCCATTTGAAACCTAACCTATCGGCCGCAGAGAAGAATGCTGTTAACTATCCTCCTTTGCTAATATTAGATTTGTATACAGCGCAAGTAAATTTAACGAACAGATGCTCAACTTATTTAAACAATACCTCTGAAGAGCTTTATAACGCGTGTACTATTTTTCGTTTCGTCATTCTTTAAGTTCACGTGATATCTTTCACATGCACTTATTATCTTGATCAGCCGTTGAGTGATATATGAGTATTTGAAGATGTGCGTGCACAGGAAATACGGAAAACGAACCGGATGCAACACAAGTATTCTGGGTTTTAATAGGTTGAAAATAGGATGGTCAGTTTCCAAACACAATTTGAAATTATTCACTTGTGCCCGTATACACAATGTTAAAATTCTGCAGCCGATTAAATCAACCTGTTACTCTGCTTCCTAATTATATAAACACATTGTAAGTGTTCTTTATCTAGGCTGACTCAAAAGATGTGTCTAAGGATTTTGCGTCCGAAGATTTGTTCTGTCTTGTTAAACCTGTCAACATAAATTCCACTAACTTCGTGTTTGCAAGACTGAAATAAAGCTCTCAAAACCTAGTCTAACTTCTAGTTTAGTGCAAGCATACAAGCAAATAAGCAAAAGGTTTGTCGAATTCTTTTATGTACGTGACGCGCTGGACTGTGGTGAAGGTGGACTGGGGACAATGAAGTAGCATATTTTGCTTATCACTAATCGCATACTTTGCATTCCCAGTTTTTATTGCGGGAGTAATTCTGTTAAGTCAACGAGGTCAAGGAGATGCATGCCAAACTCTCTACTAAACCTTTCTGTAATTAGCTGCAACACACAAATAACGTTTTATTCTAAATGTAATTAGAGTCTTGATGGCAGCTCACTCGGAATTCTGCATTTCGACAGCTCATCGCAGCACCGTGCCTTCATTATTGTTGATTTATCATTTAAGGCTATTTTGTAAAGCTGACTCTGCACAAATGAGTGGAGTAGAGTACACTTAATTTTATTAAAACCAAAACACTGAAAAGTACATGTCCGTGTCTAGAGAACATTCAGACAACTGGACAACATAAAGCTGTTAACAGTCTTAAACTTTAGTGAACAGCTTGTACTAAATGGCCTGTGCCAATGAATAAAGCACTTTTGCGATCAACACACTTGGAAAAGATGAATGTAAAACGCTTTGCAGAATAGTGAAGATTTATTCTGTGACGCAAACCCAACCTTACAACATTTCGTTTATTTTACTCCCAGCTTCTTTGGCACTGGTTTGACAGGTTTGTTAAAGGAAACCCCACGTACGATTGTGGTGTCTACGTGACTAACCGGACCGATCGGTTGATAAATTTTGTAAAATAATATAACAATGATGTTCCTTTTTAAAGCGAATCAATATTGTGTCCATATTCAACCCTATATAGTGTAAATTATCTACCATGAATAGTCTTAATTAGGTAATTGTAAGCATACTATATGACGGATAATCGTGTTCATTGAAGTCACCTATGAGGGTAATTAAAGTCCACATGACAAAATAAATTTTGGAATTCAGGGTCTGTATCTATAAAATATATTTTACTTATAGTTTATTAATATTATAAGAACGGCCACAGTTCATTAACGTTTGAAGCTTACATCACACAACAATCAATTTTGGTATAACGGAGGTACGGCACTATTAGGCATTTGCGCTCTGCATATCTACGATAAGATGCCGTCACAAAATTTCGGGGCCCTCAAATTTTTTCACAAAATTAATCACCATCTTTATGACCACCATACAGCCCGTACTCAATTCACTTGGATTATTATTTCTGTAAGTGGATAATAAATTATCGACTTGTTTCGAAGGTTACAATAGCTTACTCACTTTAACTACTTCGGACAAAGTCGCTACTGAAACGTGCATGCAAAATTATTTCCTTTTCCTATTTCCCGTTGGTTTTCGCCTTCTCGCTCTGAAGAGTATGTTTCAGATAATAATGTATGTTCAAACTCGTGTTCATCTAATAATATGATTAATCGCCGGATCTTACTTTGCAGCCGTGCGTTCGCTGCTGGTTTCGTTGTCTCAAACCACGCGAAGCATCCTGCATTCAGTTTGCCACAATCGTTGTCCATCGTAAATAAACCCATCGTCTACTCCCCCTTTGCGTGACTAGTGAGCACCCCGTATATATGAAGTCTGCTTACCCAATTAAGAGAACCAGTCACCTGATCCCCGTTTCTATGCGTTTGTGCAGATAACTGCCCCATTCAATCTCTGGACCTGTACAGAAATTAAAACATGACACAAAACGAACCAAGACGCAAAACGAAGTCTGGCGAGATAGGTAGGTTTTGTTATAGATGCGGTAAACAGTATTGGAGCTTTAGGTCTTCTATGTACGTGAAGTTCAGACCCAAGGTTATGAGCAATGACGCTATATCAGTCGGGCGCTCCCAATCAACAACGTGATAGACGAATCGATCATAATACTACCATCGTCATCAAAGTACAAAGGCTTTGCTCCCATGTGATGTTAGCTTCATTCAAATGCATCCTTATGGCGGAGAACACCTTCGAAACTTGGCAGGAAGCTCCCTTCAGAGCTGCGCATAAAGCCATTCAACGGTAGACCCCAAATGACAAGGAGGGAACAGAGTCAACCTGGTCTAACAGTGACTCCAGTAACTCCAAGTTGCGAAACGGACCACTGAGAGGTACAACCAACCTTTGAATAGGCAGCGACTTTTCCAACACTTAATGAAACCAAAACATCAACAAATGCTTATTCGAATAGCCAATATGTTGAGTTTCAAGGAGCAATGTGAACAGTACCAAAAATACGATTTGTTGCCGACCTCAGAATGGTCGTCAGAATTCAATAACTGGCACCGGCACCCTCACGTAGGTTTCAGACATTTAAAACACTAACCATTATTCAAGGCATTTTCATCAAATTATCCGAATTTCAATCTGGTCTAACCATGGTGACGAAATTCCTCAGAGGAATGTTTCACTTACACTACCCACGCATTTTGTTTGTCAGAAGTTTGTACAACGGCGAATATCGCTGCTTACGAGGAGATATTTTTGTCGTATACCAACTAGTGATTAGCCCAAACTATAGGCTGTCGCAATCTGTTGGAAGTTAGTCACAATACCAAACTGAGGGTTCACTATCTCAAACTGACCACACATCACAGTCGAGCTTATTGTCAAAAAGGTTTTCTCAGCCCGTGTATCCAGAATCTGGAACGTGTTTGCTTCTCGTGCCATTTTGGCTCCCATATAACGCTATATAAGAAACGCTTGGAACACACTATCCAATTTACACTGCGTGATATAGTTCATTTCCAACAAAAGACGGATTGAGGAACAGTGTGCTCACTAATACTTTCTATTACTTAAAGCTAAGCAGACCAGCATAATTGTTAATGCGAATGACTAGGTGAGTCACCTCAAACCACAAATTTCTCTTTTCCCTGTTAGTTTAAAAAATCATTTTATACTCAGCACTGCATTCATCCTACGAGACCTAGCGAGCAATCCTTCTTGCACATTATAAATCATTGTTCATTGTTCATTAACTTAGGAGGATGAAATGCAAAGCGTTTAGCACTTATTTTTATCAAATTGGGGAAAAATTTAACAAAACAGCAAGGAAATGCGATAAACACGTATAAACGTCATGAGGGCGAAAACACAGCAGTAAATGTCCCATGTGTCATGGGACGTTAAAAACTCATGTCAAGGCATTGGTGGCAAAATTATGCGCTTAAATTTCAGTTGTGGATCACGGTGTCTGTTCTGATGCAGCCTTTCTCGAGAACCGCGAGCAGCCACAGTGAAACCTACACCTATTGAAGAGCGATATAGCAACTTTCCACTGTCTAATATAAATTGAACAGAGGGAACCCTTGAGCTTTAGGAATATTACTCAATATATTAGGGCTCGTTCTTCAATACTTCTACACACATATCAAGCTGAATCATTACAGAAGTATGCTCGTGAGACGTCTACACGTGGTCAAATCCATCGTAACCACTTTTCTCTCGTATCCAAATTGTGTCCACTGGGATCCCGAATATCAATTGCGAAACCCCTGATACTTCCAAAAATAGCCT
The DNA here is from genome assembly GCA_944474145.2 of Dicrocoelium dendriticum. Lineage (NCBI taxonomy): Eukaryota > Metazoa > Platyhelminthes > Trematoda > Plagiorchiida > Dicrocoeliidae > Dicrocoelium > Dicrocoelium dendriticum. Next base: position 22,575 of record CALYDF020001526.1, read on the forward strand.
TTCGCACGCATGCGTAATAGTACCCGGTTATCCGTTTCGGCAGGCCCCAGGTCGAATGACCATGAATGCTTCTTTCACGCACAGTCGTTCATTGATCTTGCATTTTTATCTTCACCACATTAACATTTTTTTACAAGATGTCTATACAAGTCGTATTCACCGTCCCCAAGCCTGAAGTGGTACCCTTACTGGTCGACATTTTGCATCCCAACGTCTAACTGTAGCAAATTAAGAGTAGTGTTCTTATTTCACATTAATTAAGTTTCATGAATTTCCGGCAGCCTAATGTTCAAAAAGGTTAACTATACTATGCGCGCTCTGTGCTTCACACTATGTTTTTCTTCGGATACGGGAATGAGCCAAAAATTACACGTCGAACAGTTTATGAACTGAAAAAAGAACTGATATTGAACTGAAAAGTTTAAAGTTTATGCAGGAAGACTGTTTCCTCTTCCGGATAAGGCCAAAATTAAGTAGCCAAAGCCAGGTATTAGATGGCTAACGTATGTCACGAAATCTATGAAATCACTATCAAAGTCGGGTTGCTCAAAACCCACACTCGTCCAATCCTTGATTAATGCAATTCAATCTATGGCAGTAAGCGGAGGATGAACAAGAAGAGTACTGCGATGTTTGTTTAGAGTCACATACACCCTGACCTACCGTAGACGTTGGATGCAGCATCATATCGAGTAAATCTGGCTGTGAGGTCTGAAGGAAAGCGTCATGCTCCTGTACAATTTTTTACATCTGCAAACAGACTCCTAAGTGCCTGATTCGAAGATAATGTAAGATGCTCATTAGCAACTCGTAAACAACAACTATGCAATAATTTCATCGAAGTGTAAAACAACTATGTGCTCCCCCTTTTCTTTATCAGCTGCGCCGTTTTGTGAAACTACCTGCCAAATCAATCAGAACATGTGAAAACCTCACATAATTCCACACTAATCTCGATAGTTTAATTGACCTAGCATAGGTAGTATCAATCTTCTCATCCAAAAGGCACAAAGTGAAATACTCCAGGATGAACTAAAAACCATTTAGAATACTAAATATAATATCATAATTGTTTCTGTACATTTGAATCGGTTCCAACTTTAGAGCAGATTTTTCGCTCAAGAGAAATATCCTTTTTACTGGCCGGTATTCTCCCGGTACTCTCTGGTAATGCATTCCTTTTGGCTTATAACGTGCATTTTATACAAACCCGCTCACTAAATCATGATAATGAGTAATTATTTTATTTTTACTTTAGATCGCGGTAGGATTAATTGCAGAGTCTAAAAGAAATGATACTCCATTTCGTACATTAAACTACAGCTTGCAAAATTTAAATCATTTTCAAGAATACAGGATAAACAAACCAATATACATTCTACGTACGATGATTTTATGCTTACCGTTATATACATTGTCCAATTTTTAACCAAGGTTCCCGGTTGCTATCTTAAGTGGCTGCCAATGGTTTACTTGAATTAACGCTGTTTAGTAAAATAAAGGTTAATTATCTCTACGCGGAGAGTTAGCACCTCAGCAACGATCTCCGGTGGGTAGTAAACTGATATCTAACGCGCTTTGCTGTAATACAATGACTAATGCCAACTTGTTTTAGTGTCAGTGTGCTGCCTTCTAGGATACATAACGTTTAAAATTTAGCACTGGTCGCATTCTTCGATCACATTTTTTTCTAATGCATTCTTTCCATTTATTTGATTTAAAAATATGAGGCTGAGGTATATTACATTTGCACAAGAAGCTGTCATTCGAAGTACAAAAAATCGATAGATAACAGGCCACAAATTGACGAGATGCTGCAGAACTAGCAACCATTGTACACGTCCCCATCAGCTTACCACTCCGAACCGAGATGCAGTCAAAACACTTTGTTAGCTAAAGGATGCCGAGTTTGCGGCCATACACTGACGCCAAGGACTCGACTTGCCAACTCACAATTTCCCCTGGGTCAGTGATTAAGCTCCAACAAAATATCGGCTTACAGCTAACCTCGTAGAAATCGGTATAACTAGTCACTCAGCAGACGCATCTACAAATACACTGCTGACTTTTAAGCCCACACACGCATGTGTAACAACGCTGAAGGTCTTCTAGGTGAGCTAACTGAGCTTCTTACTCTTCGCGCTTTAACTTTTTCCGGTATCGTCATTACAACTGAAACCCGCCTGTATCCTGAGATCGCTAATGAGGAGATAGCTCTGCCACACATGACTCCCAAAATAAAACATCGAACCAGCAGAAGAGGCCGAGTGATCTTCTACTACCGATCTGACATGAACATAATCATCATTGTCGATCAAGAAACGTAATTTGTCAGTTCCTTCTTGTGCCGTATGCAACTGAAACGGGGTATTGTGCGGTTACTTTATATACTATATCGGCATTCAGGATGCAACCTAGAAGTCGATTACCGCCTGGCGTCTGCTATGATGCGAATCGTAGCACGGGCATATAGTCACAACTTTATGGTAGGGGACTTCTAATAGCACGCAGTCCAAATTCAAGCTTTGCTCTGCAAACAATATAAAGTGGACTTGCAAGAAGTAAGCATTGACGCACCGCAATACAACCCGGAACCGTTTCTACGCGCTGCAGAACTGGCGACGAACCATCTGCCTTGGACTCTGTGATCACCAAAGAGGCGCTATCGATTGATGGAGTAAACATAAGTGCATCACTTGACCAAAGTTTTCACATGACACTGATCTTCCGCTACATCTGCTAGACGGAATACATTAGTGAAAACAGCGAGAATGTTTACGTCGCCACTCATTACGGTACACTCACAAATCTCCTTCAAATATCAACTCGTCCTTCCAAGTTGAACAGCCACCTGAAGTCACTTGGGGAGAATTTGTCACCCAGTTCAGCGGGTTAGTGGCAAACGCGACTTCAACCAAACACTTTCGTTTGAAACAATGAGGTTTTTTCTGAGGTATCAGATAAAAAACTGCATGGCCATAAGTTATTCGGTTTGGCGCCTTTTTAAATGCTGCTTGGATGCAAACGAATCGGACGCTTGTATAAGAGCAACATCACTGTGTCAAATTAGTCCGCGAAGAAAACCTAAGATGCCAACAGGACATAGCGACGAAATTCACGATTATTCCTAAGATGCTTTACACGCTCGTGTACAAACTCCGGAGAGTGTAGTGCGGGATCTTAACTATATTTGTAATAGATAGTCTGGCCCTCTTTTCGCACTTTGCGACGAACACGCATCGACAACTGTGTATCCGCACTTTCCGCATTGAAACGTCAACTCCCTCGTACATGACACAGCTCACTCCGTCCTCAGGATTACGACAGGTATTCCTCACTGCTGCATATGTAATGAAAATGCTACTGTCCTTGCGCGTCCACAGCTCTCCTGATGTAGGCAACATAGCGTAAGGCATTAAATCTGCCGCCATGAGCCTTGCCGAACAGTTGTCCCGGTTTTTCGAACGAAGCATTGAGGAAATGCAAGTTCGGAACATATCGAAACAGGGCATAGTTACTGTTATTTTTTAGAAAGGGCCCCTTGCGGATCCTTCTAAAAACAATACAATCACCCTCCTTCCAGTGTTATGCAAGTTTATACAGTGCATAATCATAGAAGCGCCCATAGGTTATCTTGATGTTAGCAAAATTATAATATCACCGCAGCATGTAATCCAAGGAATTCGGTCCTGAACACCAATCTTGTTTCTTACACAAGCAAGCTGAAGGAGGTTAAACGATGTCAGCCGAGGGGTTGACGTCGTATATCTGGGTTTCTCTTAATCATTCGATCTGCTGGACCATCGAATTCTCCTTCACAAAATTCAAATATATATAATCGGTGACTCTTATCTAGATTGCATAAGCAAATTCCTCATTCACCGAAAGCTGAATGTGAAAACCCGCACTTACATCTCCGACCCGACGAAAGTCCAGTGTGGAATGCCTTGGTACTTGGACCACATTTGCTCTTATTATTCATCAGCGATCTTGCTAGGGTGCTCCAGTCAGACTTATTACATTTTACAGGAGACGTCACGAACTGGTGTGGCATCCAGACAGTGGACGACCATGCGGCACCAGAAATAGATTTCGGCATGAACTTTATATGCTTCTCCGAAAATCACCTTCAGTTTAACTTGGCGAAATGCAAACCTCTGGGTACACATCATCAGTGTACTCACAAATATCGACTTGGAGAGGAGCTGCTGCGACATGCTAGGCAAATGAGCATCCACAGATAAATCGAGCAGGAGGGCGTTGGCTGCTCGAAACAAGCCGAAAAGGTAGCAAGAATATCCAGTCATCAGATTCGGCTCTTACTAAGCAATCGGGAGGTTCGAGCCATCAATACTTACACAAATGCTGATCACTTGTGTGAAATCCCTCATGGAATACGCGATGCAGGCCTGGAAACCTTGGCGCAAACACGATGACGCCGCCTAAGAAACAGCACTAGTTAAGAGGACGCAAAACTTTAGATGCTTTTTCACCTCCATTTTCAACGCAGATTACAAGCCCTAGCTTTGTTCAACGGCGGATAACAGTGCGTACGAGGAGAACCTATTATGGTGTAGCAACTACTGACTAATCACAATCACGTCTGTCGGGAGCTATTGCAAGTCAGCCGCAGTACCATTCTGAGTGACAACGAGGTAAAACTGACCACATACAGCTCACGACATAATTGCCGGGAAAATGTTTTCTAACTTCGGGTATCCATAACCTGAAACACCCTTTCGTCTCAAGTTATGGTGGTCCCAATATTTACAGTTTTTAAGAGATGTTTAAACAACAGTCTATTTCATTTGTATTATGGGGTATAGGTCATTTCCATCAAAGGACGAACTAACGAACAGTGTGAAACGTTCTGTGTTAAAGCAGTAAGTCTGCATCCATGTTATATTCAAGCTGAATCTTCTCCAGGCAAATATCACGTTTTTAGTTTTCAGAAACAAACCGTCTTTGATTTCGAACTTCGTTTGCCCAGTCAGTAAAAGTTCTGTGAACCATTACAAACCACTATCATTTTGCGCAGATAAGCGCTGTCCTAATAGTCGGGATAGTATTTGATCTACTGTATCCTTGATCTATTGACAATAATCTGCGCAGCCATGATTCTGTGCTTTATGGTCCCAAATCAATCAGATGTAACTCAGCTGATATAACTTACTTCCTGACTTCGCTTGACCGCATGGATTTCCGGTCAAGCAGATACGTGGACGGTTAATGCTCGCAAGTGCTTTGACTGCTGACAGCAGCTTGTTCACTTACCATTAAACAGCGGCCAATAGCCATTAATCATGAAGCACATGTAATTAGCATACTATTTGCAAAATATGCTTGCCGCTGTAGCATAAATAACATGAAAATAACACATTAATCAAGCGAAGTTGGCAACAGATTACTGGGTATCTGCCATGTCGGATCAAAGGTGATTAATCAACCAGCGTTTGATGTGTATTAAAATTTGTGGTTTTTACAGCTTGAGCTAAAACAGTTAACAAGTTAAATCGATAAAGAATATTGACCGAATGCCTACGTAAAATATGTGCTGGAGGGTTAGAATTTCCAGATGTTTAAGAAATGTTGCAATCTAACTGAGATTACACAAATGGAAGCGAATTCCAGAGCTACCTAAAGTTCTGATTAGCTTATTATTTCATCTGATATTCCATATTAATCACCAGTAAATTAACAACATAATATGCAGATGTGAACTGCGCAAAACCCTTGCTGTTTTGAAAAGAAAAAAAGGTGACGTTTGAAACTGGATGTAGGTTATCTAATCTAGCAAATGCACTTTACTATTTATCAAGCAAATAGCATTATGTTTATGATTTATAACTCAATTTCAATACTGGTTGTTCTTATACATCTTGAGCATTATCCACCAAAATGTCTCTGTGCGTGATAATTGTCAGTTCGTTTTGCAGACATCCAGCGAAGACCGCGCATCTAGTCATAAATGAGTATACTAAATCCGCACTTTGCCGCCCATTTGATTTCCTTCAATAAGTGTCTAACAATTGACATGTAAACATCTTGGACTTATTGCTACTCAAAAAAATAATTGCATGCAACATTTCACAGCTGAGTGGCGATCAAAATTATAGCCACCAGTCTATTGGCATACTTCTATTTTGAGCTCTTACTAGGCAACGATAAAGGTTCATGAATTCCTAACCCAAACCGATAATTGGTTTCAACTGTATTAAAACAAGGTCTGCAAAATGTTGGCAATTGTTGGAAATATTCAGACATATTTGCCCGCATTCAAACATATCTTGCATCAGTAAGGGCAAATCCAAACGCACTGACATTACAATCGTTAATCAATGAATTAGTTTAAATGGATGATTTATATAGGCCGTTTTACGATTTCCTCTGTTGTTCCGTAGAACATTGGAACAATGGTATAATACTGCTAACAATGTGTAGGTGTGATAATTTCTGTGGGATGGTCTGCGGGAATACGGTTAGTTCAAGAAAACTACACGAATTTGAAAAAAAGCATTTGTGGACTCTCCATATTGTCCACATAATACAAAAAGTCTATCTGCCTACCCGGATGGTGCGGGGATCAGTGAGCGCAATGTTTGTCTGCGTCTTGTCGTTACGCATTGAACGGTAATCGGATCAAGTTATCCTGGCGGTTTGAAGCATCGTCGGCTAGTCTTTAAGCACGTCGCATGTGCGCAGCAAGTGTTTTACTGTTGACAAACATGAAGACTAAAATAATTCCGGCTGCATTCCAGCCGACTGCACTTGGTAATCAGTTTCTGCTTACGTGCCCTACATTATATGTTGCGGCTGAGTGTCAGGAGGTGGCGGCATGCGTGACAACAATTTTGCAAGAGCTGGAACGCCAAGATAAGATCATCCCGTAAACGGTGATATATTCTTCGATGCACTGCCAGGGCATTTAGTCGCATGTGGTATAGCAGGTGGAACAATAACAATTTTTTTTGCCTTTCGCTGTGCGGTCCCCAGTGCAGTCAGATCGGGTTTTAACTAAGGTTGACAAGCTTGGATCGCGTACTCTACATGAGACTTGACAGAGGCTGCAAGCAGTTTCGGAAAGGTGAATGGATCGGATCGCCCGAACGTCTTCCGTATGAGACCAACATGTTGGTTCGCGGTTTTTGATGCTTTCATTGACTACGCCGAAAGTCGAGATCGTCTTCTATCACCTGTAAACTTGCCTTCAACATGTATCCAAAATTTTATGCATTACTGCTTGTATGAAAGACATTCGAGGTTCAGCACTTTTCAGCCTTAAACGGAAGTGGCTTTTCGTTTGAGTACTTAAAATTGCGGTCAAGGTTTTTTGTACCATATCATGATTCGCAAAACAGACCAACACGCGCCATATATTGATGTTATCTAAAAAGTCAGGAAACAGGACCCCTGCCAAGCGCAAGGTCCTTACTGAAGAAAATGAGCAGGCGAAGCCCCAAAACAGACAATTGCAGTACAACGCAGTCGGGCGAATACAGTCCACACCCGGGGAGCTGTATTTACGCAAAGACATCAGCCGCTTCAATACTGCTGCAGTTTTACATAATACGTGGTTGAGGCATGAGGGCGGAATGAGCTGCGTAGGCAAGACAT
>CALYDF020001530.1:0-17345 GCA_944474145.2 Dicrocoelium dendriticum
GTGACCACACAGCGAGAAATTGGAGACAAACTTGTAGATCCGCATTTAACTGTTCGCTAGGAATGGCTTGGGATTCCAAAGCGCCGATGTTGAAATCCCCAGTAATAAGAAGGTGACTGTACTTCTTACGTATCGCCCCAATTAGTTCGGTTGCCAAACGTCCATGTCGGGCGTGGAGGAATGAGGGTGGTATATGACTGACACAAAGCAAGTGTCGTCGTCTTTTTTACGTAGACAGCAACAAATAAATTAATGTACGGTGCTGACCAGATCCACTATGAGCTTACATTAGAGGTCACTGTGGAAGTATATTTCCGTCCTAGCACATTTGCTGGTTCGGTCGTACCGTAAGGCAGTGGGATCTCTATGTCACTTATGTCAGGGCGTGACCATGTCCCTGTTATAACCATGAAGTCGCAGACTTTGGATGCTTGACTCAACCGCATTTCGGAAAGTTAATTTATTAAGTCTTGAGCGTTAGTTTACATAAAGGAAAACTTCTCGGATGTAAAAAGCTGTTGACTAGGAGCACATGAATTATGTGGATTTGTGCCGACCAATGAGAGACCGGCACCTAATCGTTTTTGGGTGTTGCCAGATCTCGATATGAATGCAAACTGTCTTTGGTCTCACTTGCACCCGCGGTATCTAATCCACTGGCAGCCTTTTCGATAACTATGGGTCTTAGTGCACGGTTTTTGAGTGGGTGATGTGTTTATATCGAGTCGTGGGTGGTGTCGTTTCCGCGATGACAGTAAGTGGCCGCGGTTCTCCAATGGTTGCCTTCAGTCGTAGTTCCAAAGAAAGTGTGTTATGCAGTGTCTGTTAGCCGTGCAGTAAGTTCACCTCCATCTGTTGTGACTGTACTGTTAAAAGCAGTATCCTTGGGCCACTGCCTTTGTAGTGTGGTGATACAGGCAACGGTGAACTCAACTGAAGTATGACGTCACCATCACAGAGAGCTTCACGAATATAATGCCATATTTTCAGCACAATAGCATGTGCTATTTCTTCCCTAGATGCCAGTATCTCGGGCACTTCATTGACGAAAACGACTTCATATAGTAGTCGTTTGAACTGTCGCTCTCTGTCTCTGGGGTTCACTCTATGGAACATCCGGAAATTTGCGTATCCCACTGTCATTAGTCCGTTGGTGGAATTCCGATACAAAGCACCATCTCGACATCATCTATGGATACCCATGTCACTCTGATTAGCTGGTACTCACCGAAGTGAATAGAAGTTGGATATCTAGTGATGCGCAGTGTATTGGTCGGCCTGACTTGAACACCGATTCTTCCACCGAGGAAATTCCATTGCTTTAAATCTTCCTGATGTTTACCGCTTTTGGAGTTTTCTTGGACTCATGAACGTTGGGGTGCATGATTGTCAAGGTACCATAGTTCCAGCTGATCTTCGTTAATGTGAGCAACATGTTTATCGAGGGCTTTGGTGAAGTCTCTGTCTGTTGCACCTGGTCCTTCACTCCTTGTGCGGATGTACCGTGTGAGGCAAATGCTGTAGCACATATGTTAAATTGAGTAAATAAATAAATAAATAAATAAATGATATATTTCTCGACATGCGAGACACAGGCAGACTACGAGCCTGATCATGTGGTACAACAAAGTCGGGTAGTGCACAAATAAAAGTGGGTAGACGTACAGTAACGTGAAATGCTAGATTTTTGTCCGACGTTGTTCGATTCAGATTGTACAAGTTTCACTGGTAACTGACAACCTCAGGAATATACATGTTTTTTACAGAAAAGGAGAAGAATTTTCGGAGGAAATAGTAAGATAGCTCCAGCAGTTGTCGGAGATCAAAATGGGAAAATTGGTGATGCGAAATAATTTTGTATGGTACTGGGAAATGTTGTATGTACGCATGGTATTTTTCAGGGAGGGAGAGAAGACTGTACGCAAAGTAAAGTAAGTTAACCGTCGTTCCAACTGTTCAGCTGTGTGCGGTAAGAGGAGAAGCTGATTTCGATGAGGGGATTTGTTCAGAGTGAACGTAAGCGTGGAAGATCATGGTAGGTTTTCGGAAGGTGTTATCAAATGGATTCAGTCCACAAGCAGAAGGATTAAATCAACATTGATTTCGCTGAGCACGTAACACAGCAGCTCGTACCTAGGGGAGGGGTCCAGGGGAAAAGATAAGTAGAAGATAATTAGCATTGCAGAACAAACGCAAAATAATTTGCTCGAGAGGAACTCTAGGGCACATTTCCGTCTTGGTGAGTGTGAACTTCATTGTTAATCAGGATATTTTTGCCTTTAGAAAACACGTTATTGCTATTGATAAATTTGGGGAGGGCAGTAAGATCGGGCAACAGGAGAATAAAAAGATCCCCTGATATTGATACTATATCCATCTTGCTCCTATTTCGTATGGGGATTCACTTGTCAAGGTAGGTTGCAATATACCGATCGCTGTTTCGACGTTTAGAAAGGAATGTATAACGTGTCGGAACTTCATCCCTGACTGGATTGCACGTATCTCAGATGGAAGCCTGTTCCACAATATGGAGTATCGATTTAGGAAAAAGTTGTCAGACAGTTTCGTTCGTGATCTTTTCACTTTTACTTTATTGTGATTGTTATTTCGGGTGCGATAATTTGATAATTCTGCTCGTTGTACCGATGGGCGTGAAGAATGTATTTTTTGGGTAATTGTGTCAAAGAAGATGAAAAGGTTAAGTTTCATTCTTCGCAGCCACAGTGGATCAAGTTTTAAGGCAACGCAACGATCCATGTAAGATAGGGTGGTGGAATAGCCTAGAAGACGCTTAGTAAATGATCGTTGAACACGTTCCAATGCCATACGATCACTCACTCTAGAATTACAGTAGGTGATGGAGCCATATTCAAGCAGCGGGCGCGTTTTTATTCTATACATGGTGTTAATGGATTCTTTTAAGTTAAATGTTTTGAACAAAAGCCCAATGCTTCGGCGGGCTTGAGCTGCGGTGTGTCCTGCGTGTTCGGAAATGTTAAGGGTGCTCGAGTAGTGGATCCCTAGGTCACGGATGGTGTGGCAGTGAGACAATGGTTTACCATCTATAGTTAGCGAACCTGGTGTGATGTCACATCTGTAGGATACCACGTGGCATTTATCAGTAGAGAATGTCATCATCCATTTGGAACTCCATGAGTCCAGTGTACGTAAGTCACGCTGGATTTCGCTAAGCGTATCACTGACCTCAGTTGGATTAAAAGTGTAAACAATTTTGATGTCATCGGCAAACAGGAAAGGTTTGCCGGAAGCAAAGACGTCAAAAATATCATTTACGTAAAGTAGGAATAAAAAGGGTACCAGAACACTACCTTGTATCACTCCACTGGTGACAGGCTTTGGCGTGCTTGTTTCGTGCTCGATCTGAACAACAACAGTTGCATAAGTGAATCGGTTTTTATAGCCCTTCAGATTTCCTTGGGCAATCAGAAGGTTGGATGTTACCGATATTACATCAGTCGAAACATTGGCTAAGCGAATGTGTAAGGTGGAACTAGGCATGCTTCTAGCGTTTGCGAAGAAGACTCGGTTTGCCGTTCCAATGTTTCTATTAATGCGTGACCGCGCAAACGCCTCACCATTTTTCTTGGTTTAAGGCAGCAGTTAGACGATATGGATAGGAGGGGAGCTGCGCTATTGTCGCCTCGAGCAAAGCAGTTTTCGGTTGTTAAATTTCGGTCACTAGGCTGTCATAATTCCGTGTTAATACTAGTACGTATTTTATCAGTGGAACTGCCATACGCTTAAGAAAACATTGAAGTTAGCCTGGCGTAGTACATTTCTTTTATCCGGTTCGGCAGACTACCGCAATTTGAATGGCACAGGCCAATGCAATTGGTGCACCCGAAGGTTACTTTTACTATATTTGCCCAAGTTTGGTTCACAAAATATACTTCGTTTCTGGTTACCGACTTTGTGGCCGTGATGATCGAATAGTCCTTGCTCTGCTTGAGGGTAAGGTGTGTTTCGCCATCGCCTAACTTCTGTCGCCCATTACCTATTCAAAGTTAAAATACCGCGTCATCTTGCTTTGTGTGTTGCGTCCATGAGTCCTTCTAGTGTAGGCAATTATCGTTCTGGGCAGGCTGGTCTGTCGCAGAAGCTGAGGTAAGGAGTGACAAAATTTGAATGTTTCTTCCTTGAGAGGGTTTCACAGTGGGAACGTAGCTTTGTCTTTGGGTAAAATGAAACAAGGGAATGCTTGATCGAAGGATGGAAAACTCCTCTATCGTACAAATCCTAGGTGCGTGGTTTGGACTGCAAACATTTCATTGTTGGATAGGGCGAAAACTTGCCCAAAGTTGTAACTCCGTTAGAAACAAGCTTCAAGGTAGATTGTTCCCGAGGAAATGCCTTCAGCAGATGGAGCTCATTAAACCGAGACAAAAAGTGGAAATCAAGCGACGTGCAACAAAGTTACATAGAAAATGTGAAAACGCGTGGTGCACGATATGGAGCGGCCAATATCCGAAGTGGAACTAGTGGCGTGGCAACAACTATTCTGCCCGTGGTGCACATAAAATATCCTGGCAGTTGTAAATTCGTAATGCCATAGAATTGCAAACCGACCGTAAATATTTTTATTCATATAACTACGAAGACCAAATTTGAAGTGTTGCCGTGAATGCAATTTTTATTGTTACAGTAGTCTTGAGAAAAATCTATAGTTCCCTTTTTCCTGCATTACGTGAGGCAATAGTACTGATAGCACTAGCAACATTCAGTCCATCAGCGAATTTCATCTGTATGGGGAGAACCGCAAATCTGTGAGCCTTGTCTTGTTCACTGATGGTTTTATGTACTTCATGCTAAGCTTGAGTTTGGATAATGCGCTCACAAATCTGGCTGTGCTAATCGTTCGCGTAAGAAAGATGCGCAGCAGACTCAAACAGTGTAATCACCTTTGACAAGGAATTTCGCATTTGCTATATTTTCCTCGACTTTGCTAAGTGAGCAACCAAGCAGAACTAACGGTGCCAGCAAAGAATATTTGTTTGCAGGATCATAAATTTGAGAAAACCTATAGCATGTTGTTAATCAAACCGTCCATTATAGACAACATTACTTGTTTTAACGCATCCATTGCAATGTAAACCGTTTTGTCTACACTCTTAAAACAGAAAACTTTTAACATTGTAAGTTTGCCAGAAATTTTCCACCGACCTGGCCCCTTTTTTAAATTACTATGTATCCCTGATTTCTATGAGAACAAATCTCCAAAGTCACAGAAAAGAAATAAACGATAACAACAAAACCGAGGTAAGAATTAAAAATTGGTCTGATCTTATGGTGGCAATTTCTCATTATACTGTAAAACCATTCAGAGCAGTGACGAGTTCCGGATATTTCTTCACTACACCGTTTACAGTGCCCGCATTATATAAATTGTACACCCACTAAGCACTCATACCGGTGAGTTGAATCAAAGCATTCTAACAACATAAAGAAGTAAAATTGACGAGAATAACCGCTATCCTGTCAAAAATGTAAAGCCTGAACCATCACAGATGCTTCGTGGATACAAGCCAGATTCAAGGAATCGTTTCTACGTGACACAACTTTAGCTTTGGATTGATTTCACAGAGGTATCTGAACGCCTAATTGGTAGCCTGCCATAATAGTGTCACTGTTTAGTGCATGGCCATGGCCGTCATTATACTGAATGTTGTGCTTCTCCGATTCTCTCAATACCAATCCAGAAATTTCCCCTGCTCTTTTATTGTTGGTGTCAATGAAGTTGAGAAACCTCTCCTCTACCGTCATTTCCTTTCCATTCAACGGATTTTGGGGGAACATGGGAGGTGCCATAATATTTAAGCAAAAATAGTTGTTTCCCTTGACATGATCTATCTAGTTTTTCGGAAAATAATCTGGTTTTTTCCATTCATAAGATTTACTTGTGTTCTTTTCACCAACAACTTCAAACTTAAGTCGCATTTCTTTTATATTTTGATGGATGATATCGCAAGGCTTACTTGCACAATAGTTCGATTGATTACACCCAGTAATTTTTGTATGTCACACTTTATAATATAGAGATTAAAAAGCATCGTTTTTGGCATATTGTTTACTATCGAAAAGCTAGAACGCTTTTCAGGAAAGAAAAGGGTATCGGACGTGTATAGAGAAGAGTTATTAACCAAACGCCAGTGACAAATTTGTTTAGCAAACTTTCCGTCCGGCATTAGATTAGTAATTGGGTTACTTACTTAATTAATTGCCTCACGTATTTATTTAATTTGGATGTATTGCTGCAAACCGGCGAATAACAACTCGTGAGATTGCGGAGCGGTCAAATGTATCGAGTGCGACTGTTCATTATCATCTTAAACGCCCAGTTTTGATTTCAAATCTCGACATTTAGGTTCCTCATGTTCTTCCAGAAAAATATGTGGGTCGTCATGTTGATGTCTGTGATTTACTTCACAAATATCAAGAAAATGACACGTTTTTTGATACGCATTATCACCGCGGATGAGAAAAGGTTGGTCTACAATAATGTTAAATGCAAATTTCAAGGAGAAAAAAGGTGAACTGGTCCAAAGCACTTCAAAAGCTGATATTCGTCAAAAAAGTTGATGCTACGGTTTGGTGCAATTTCAAAGGAATTGTTTAGTTTGCGCTCCTGCCGGGCAACAAAGGGATCAATCCTGAAGTGCGCTTTCATCAGCTGGACAATTTAATGATTCACTTGAGCAGAAAAGTCAAGAGTATATTAATAAAATGGTGTAGTGTTACACCAGGATAATGCGAGACCTCACATATGTTTGCTAACTTGCCAAAAGTTTATACAGCTTAATTGCGATGTGCTACCACACCTACCATAATCTCCAGATCTGACACCTTCTGAGTAATGTTTATTCCCGTCTATACAAATGAGGGGTCAAAAGCACCTGCATTATTATTTTGCAAACAAAGAAAAACAATTTTATGTGTGTGGAATCATGCTACTATCAGAAAGTGACAAAAGGCATTGGACAGAATGGAGAATATAAAAATTAGGAAAATATACGTTCACTATAAAAAACCGTTTTTCATTTTTATCGAAAAATTCGAAATCACTTTCCGAACCACCAGGTCTGGTTTTTATCTCTCATGCTTTACCAAATTGTCCAGCCATTTATTATGAACGCGTGGCAAGGAAGAAACAGTGCGGATTTTCCTTCCCGGTTGAACTGTCAGCAAACCTTCAAGAAGAACAGGCTCATTATTGACAACCGAATGTACAAATTCCGGAAAATACCCCCTTTTGTCCTTGGTTCTGTTGTCACCCTTTATAACTCTCGGCCACCACATTGTATTATGTGTTGGTTAACGGGAAACCTGAGGATATCAAGCAACTAGTCAACTTTTCAAGCAATGTCATTGCTACAATTGCCTTTCTTCCACTAGATGGATTAATAGGCCCTTGCTATTGGTGATGACTGAGCTCACGATTTACCAGATTCGTGTACATTTGCTTTTGAATTTACTTTTCACTAGTTTCTGAAACCGTCAGCAGTCGAAAATCTAAGCTATCCGGTTGAAAGTAACATGCAGCTGAAACAAAACTGGGCCTATTTTAACGGTGCCTAAATAATCCGTGTTGATAATCTTTGCTCCTTTTCCCGCAGCTCTCGAAATAACGATTTTGCCGTTAAATTCTTAGCGTCAGCTTTGTATTCTTTCCAGGTAGTACTATTTGTTGAATTCATCCTCAGATTGCTTCACGACAATAAATCAGAGCTGTACTCGTGGCTGAACCCTGGGGTGCAAGGAAGTGCACACCCAAGTGCCTTCGATCGGGCCATCGATCGAATGAATTATCAACCTTTCGAATAACAGCTAAGTGTATAGAGTCTCAGATTTGTGAACATAAAGTTTATGCGCGGACCCGCTGCGATGTTTTTCTGTTGGGGTCACTGGGTGAACCAAGTCCGCAACATGGAGTCAGAAGTGAAGAACATACGGCGAACTCTGTTTGCACTTGATGGACAACCATCGATCACATAGCCAGCCTTGGTGCAGATGACATAAACTTCGCTACCCTACAGCTGGAGAACTAAGGAGAGTAAAGTGGATGGAATTCGTAACTCTGAGTCAGGTAGATGCTCGACCAACGTCTTACCAATGTTAAGAAATCCCACTGAAGACGAAGCGGGGCGGAGGCTGGAAAGGTTGAATCTCAGTGATGACGACCGGGAAATAGAGCCGGATGAAGTGATACGCATATTAGATGAATTACGTGAAGGCCACTCTAACGAAACTTACAGAAGATATTTGTTCTTCAACTCCAATCATTAATTCGGGATCTGTATCACTGAGCTAAAGATTCTGGCGAGAGACATCACGTTTTATGATGGCTTGCAAGTCTCCTTGGTTCGTGATGGAATTGCGACCAGTAAAATAGACAAGAAGCGTCTTTTGCGGTAGCAACGCATGATTGGAGCGATGCGTCGACATCTGCCATAGCGAGACAAGAAGTACCAAACATTTTTAACAGCACAAACTGGGTTTTTGCACGGTATCCCGCAACCAAGAACATTTGCAGTAGACGTCAAAGACAAAACATCCTATTTGCCTATTTTGAGGTCGTTCGCAACCAAAACGCAAGGAGGATTGCCCAGAATGGGGCGGAACGTGTACGAAGTGCTTGAGAAAGAACCATTTATTACGTTGTTGCCGAGCGGCGAAGATCGATTCAGGAAAGTATGACAGCCACGAGGAAGTCCAGGAGCTAACAATCAACAACATGAGAGTACGCGAGCGACCAGCTTCATATTCGCAACGCTAGTCATGGATGGATGGCCGGTACGGCTCCAGTTGGAATCGGGAGTCGGTGTGAAGATACTAACCCGCAAATAATGTCCGGATTCAAAATGCCACAAAACACAGACCTGCTCCAGTTTGTTGAAATACTCAGAATTACAGCCAAGAGGCTGAGTTACAGGTAAAATTCACGAAACCGAAGGATGGTTTAGAACATCTGCAACTTAAGCAAAGCCTCCGTGCGGATCGCGCAAACTGTTGTTCTCAGTGCGCCTCAGAGATGGAAACAACAGTTCCCTCTGGAAACCTCTGCAAGCTCTTCCATGTCATTCGGACCACTGGTCACAAAAGACCTGGTATCAGTGAGGTCATTTGCGAGGTTAGCGGAACGCAGATAAGCAATCTACACAGGCGTATGGACCGCTGGGCTGAACACTTCCGCACTCAATTCAGCTGACCTCCACCGGCGAGTTCATTGAGTATACCTAATTGCGCGCCTTGGAAAGTCACATTGGAACCACCCACTGAAGCTGATGTTTGCTCTGAGCTCCGACACTTGAAGCGACTCAAGTCTACTGGCCAGAGTCACTTCCACCGGAGCTGTTCAAGTTCGGAGACGAAGCACTTTTAAACCAATTAACAGCTTTTACTTAAAGCTTTGGTTTGAAGTAATAGTTCCATCCGATTTGAGGGAGTGTATTATCGTCCCAATCTTCAAAAAAGGCGCCCGTACGCTATGCGTTAACCACCGAGGAATCAGTCGAATGTCCGTTGCCACCAAGGTGTTAGCATCTATTCCACTCCGCAGACTAACACTGATCGGAGAATTATACTCCCGTGAAGAACAGGCTAGTTTCCGCTTCAGTAGAGGGTGTATAGACCACTTGTTTCCGCTCCGCCAACTCCTTGAAACGTGTCATCTTTACCGCCAAACCACTATTGTTGTTGTTCTAGACACCGAGCCGCTTTTGATTCCGTCGATCGGCCAGCTTTATGGCGTTGCATACAAAATAATGAAGTACCCGAAAAGTATATCGCCATCCTTTGAGCATTTTATTGCAAGGTCTCACGTAAAGTGAGGGCTTATGTTTAGCTATCTTCACTTCTCGCCCTCACTAGCCGTGTACGACAGGGTTTCCCCATGCCCCGCTTCTCTTCAGTTTTGCGGTCAAGGATGTCCTTTTAGACGCTCTCGAGAGCTCTTAGGATTTTCGTGTAGAGCTTTTTCCTGGTTATCGCATGACCGATTTAAATTACGCTGCTGATATTGCCTTGCGTGGGGATGGCGCACAGCGCACACAAGCTGTTATAAACTGTTGGCGATTGAAGCATCAAACATGGAATGACCTTTGCTCCTACGAAATATCAAATACCTGGTCCTGGATTGACATCCACCTGCTCCAGTGCTAAACCTCCAATGTAAACGCCTTGAACAATTTGACGACTTTGTTTATGTGGGAAAGTGTGTCTCTGCTGATGGTAACATCGGAAAAGAGATTTCCCTCCGCATTGCCAAAGCATGCTTGGCATTCGCCATCTTGAGGCATCTGTGGCGAAGCTGCGACGTTTCACTGTTGGGAAAAGGCAGGGTCTAAAATGCCTGTGCTCGCGCGGTGCAGCTGTATGCGAGTGAGTCCTGGCCAATTCGTATAATTGACTTACGTCAGATTTCGACCTTTGACAATGCATGTTAACGAAACATAGCTCAAGTTGGGTGGATGTAATACGTACGCAACGATGATGATAGACCTCGCGTCATGGGTAACACGGGACATCGACGTGACAGACTGATACCACTGCTCGCACCGCGACGGTTGGGCCACGTTTTACGCATGTCATGCAAACGGCTGCCCGACACACTCTCTTCGCTCGCATAGGATCAGGCTGGAAGAAATCGCGCTGGTGTCAGCATATCACGTGGCGACAAATGATTAAAGCGCTGACTACCAGTTTCGCTGTCGTAGGTCCCGTGAGTCTTCCGGACTGGCGATCAAAGATGAACAACACCGCTGGAGATGTCACAGAACCAAGCTCAGTGGAAAATGTGTACAAATATTTGTCTTGCTTTCCTCGATTTTAATCGCAAACATTAAACAGACAAAAAAGGATAAAACGGCGTGTAAAAATGAAAGAAAAGACATGATATAAAAGGCTATTTTACAACGTTATCCTTTTCGTTGTGGTCTCTGTATTTTTACTTCCGTTTCATGATTTTTCTGGCTCTATGTCTATCTTATAGACTGCTGATTATATATATATATACACGAGTATCTCGTGGTATCAGCAGATTCCATGCCCATCCTGCGCTTTGATTCCATTCAGACTGGACTTTTGTCTCCTTGAATCACGATCGTTTTGTTCATTCATGTGAAGCTAGCACTGAGATCGTAGAAATTTATCCTAGCGTGTTTGAGGATGCCGTGGGAAAAATTCCAAGGGCAATCTCACCTGCCGTTGAACTAATCAGCGTGACCAAGAGCATTGCCGGTTAGAAAAGTACCTCACGCTTTGCGTGAGAATTTCTTGGACGAGTTGCAGCGCTTAATTTGTTTGGGTGCCATAGCCCATGTTGATGAACCAACAGATTGCGTCAGTCAGGTCGCGATAGCACCCAAAATGTCAGGTGCGCTTGTGCGTCAATCCTAAGCCGATCAACTTCGAGCTCAGCAGAGAAAATTCTACGCTGCTAACGCTAGATGACGACTTGCCGGTATTGTCCAAGGACAAACTATTTACAAACCTTGACCTCGCTTCTGCTTTCTGGCACGCTAAGCTTGACGAATAGCCAAGCTATTTAATCACGTTCGGAAAGCTATTCGGAAGGTTATTCGGATGGTTTAGTCTGCCATTTGATTTGGAAGTATCCAGTGAAATATTTCAAAAAAGGTTCATGCAAGCACAAGATCACCTACCGGGAGCACTATGTGTAGCGGGCGAAGTATGGATTGAATCAGTTCCGGGAACTGGCAGGCGCTGGAGGGAAGGTGGAATCGAACGTTATTAAAGAGCTCGAAGCTACGACGTAATAATCGGGAATAATGTCATTCCGTGCAACCGAGTGCAACTGGGAGGGCTGCTGGGCGAAAACACGCAAAATCTTGCGGAGCAGCTACCACAGCAGAACGTTTCGCCATATATCGCAACACAATACCATATGGAGTAGAAGGCAATATGGCACATGCGACACGAGAACTCGAAAAAACGAAAATGCAATGGTGGCCTAAAACTGGAGGTGGAAGGAGGCACCTACCTTAGTGCGTTCTATCGGTCGACAGATCGAATGAACTGGCGAGTTTTCTAATAACAGCTAGGTGAGTAACCTCTCAGATTTATAAATAGAACGGTGGTGTGGTGACCCGTTGTGATCTTTATGCTTGACTCCAATGTTTCCCTCAGATCAACGTTTGTAGTACAAAGTGCATCTTCGGTCTCATTATGATTACCACCCTCGAATATTATCACTTCAATCATTGAGGTGATTTCGAGAAATTTAAGCTTGGTATTTGACAGGCATCTGCAATAATAATGCCGCCACCTGTCACATGCCGCTCTGTATGCACCCCAAACCCGCCCCCTATCCTACGCCTCTGCGTGCAACCGTACCCTAATTGGTGCAATTTCAGCATTCTGCACAATCAAATGTGAATTTACTACACGGGCACCATCGAAAATGTTACTCTACAAATGGGTGAAAAATTAGTAGGGTGCATTATTGATTCGAGCAAGCAACGATCGCGTAACGTTTTAGTACATCTTCGGGAGTTGCGTCCCTACAAATGGGCAAAGTCTAATTAAAATGTGTCTTCATAACTCGTTACAGTTGACATAAAAGTTTGCGTCTATAGATGGTAGTTAGGGGACCATGCGCGATAGCTCAGCGTTTGTTTTCAAAATGTGGAATGAGCAGATTTATCACATCGAATTTGGATATAGATTTAGGAAAATATCTGTCATTGAATATTTGCAAAAGCGATATATGTTACACTAGATAATGCGAATAGTGATGTTTGGTAAAATAGTCAACGGCCGATTTAAAGTCCTGATTCCACAAAGTGTAACCTCTCGGACTGTAGGCGGTAATCACTTGCATGCGACCGATCGTGCTCGGCATAAGAATGGCAAACTTAAACGAATTCTTTTGAACACGAAAACCTTTCCTTGTATCAGTGTGTTGACATTAACTTTAAGGAAACGAGAACAGTACAATACCTCCAAAATTTGTGAGCACAAACATCAGAAGAGTGTTGTGCAATAGTCAAGAAAAGCGAAATTTCATCCCGGTCATCCGAGGGGCTGGAGCCAAATTCTAATTATGTAGTCGAAGGCATCCAAGACGAAAGCAAAGCTTTCCAGTTTGAAACAAGATTTGCATGAAATGTGGAAAGAAAAACTCTTTTGTCATCTGTTGCATTTGGGCAAACCTCATCGCGGTAGACTGAACATCAGCACGACAAGCAGGAACTCACAATAATGAACAAGGAGCGTATGGCAGAATTGCGTCTCGCATCACCCTCAATTCAAGAACACCGATCTCACTTTTAGTTTAAATCAGGAACCAACTTCAGCATAACGCGCGAGAGATATTGTGTCGAAGCAGAATGCAGCGAAACAAGGAGTTGTCTCAGAACGCAAAACAGTTCGATGTACTTCGGAAACCAAATGCTATCATGAAGGCTGTGAGCCCGAAAATTAAACATCCCAGTCATGATCAACAATGAAACAAAGAAGCAGATAAAGCACGCGGTATTAAAAAGATAATAATGAATACAATCGCTTGCCGATATGCCAATCAAAAATTGATGGAAAATCTTGACAAGTGACGAAGATGGTACAGGGACATCAGCTTGAAAGGCGTAGTGCATCTTGAAACCAGTGCGTCAAAGGAGAAAACCGAATTTGTTAGACAGAGTGGTAGGAGTAAGATTGCTTTTAAATACATAATCAAATATTTAATTATATGTTGGGAACTTTATAATATTGAAACGAACAGAGGATATGGTGACTTTCAAATGTTATTAAGACCTTTCTCAGACAAATCAGCTAGAATCATCGCTAGGCTTCATGTTTTCAAGATATTTGAAACAGTCGGGTGAATTTTATTCATGCATGTGAACTGCGGATAGATAGCGCAATTTCTACTACTCCATGGAATTTTGTTCCATAGCAACGCATATTTTCCGGAGAAAAAAGTCGAGCGGACCTTTGTGCCAAAATTTTGTATTTGCAATGTGCGCTCGATGTTTCTTAGTTTATAGCGCAAACGAGTATGAAACTCTAATTGTGGCTGAGCAGTGAATCTTAATCCAAATAATAAACGGTATAAAAGGCGCAGATTAAGTCTTAGTCTACGTAGCCATGGCGGCTTACGTTTTAGAGCCTCTCAAGGCTCACGGTATGTCACAGTATTAGGTATGTTCAAAAACTTCTTTGTGAATGATCGTTAAATGTTTTCTAGTGCTATTATGCCCACTTTTCTCAGATTACTATGCACTACCGTACAATACTCAATCTTCGGCCTAAAACACGTATTTTAAAGACTTCAACTTGGATTCCCTCAAGATAAGAGTTGACTTATGTGGCTTTTCTCTCTCTATATATATGCCTTTATTTATATTATATTGTATATTTTATATGACTTTTCTGGCAGAAACCAGCAAAAATATAACATGCTCTAAAATATTAAGTGAGGCAAAATATCTTAAATCAAGGTCTCGAACTTCGCCACACCCAGGAATAGGACTATCGTTTAATGTTAGGAAGTTCAGAGAAGGGCCACAGCCGTGGTACAATATATCACTCATGTCATTGGCAAAGTGCAATTTCCAGGAGTTACTCCAGTGCTCCAGTGCGGACAAGTCAGGCTGAATACAGGCTAAGTATAGACTACATTGCCCAGGGGCGGAATAACACACAATTTTAACATCATCGGCAAAAAGGAATGTCTTTCCTTGCGAGGTTTCATCATGGAGATGTTTGAAATAGATTAAGAATGAAAGCGGGCCTAGCACCAACTTGATTCACTACACTAGAGGTTGTGGTGGCTACAACCATATAATTACCCATTTTGTCTACTAGTTTTCTACCCACGAGATAGGAAGCTAACCAATCTAGAAGCGAATTTGTGATACTATAGAACATAAGCTTCCGCAACAATAAGTTATGTATGACACGGTTAAATGGTTTTTGGATGTCAAGAAATGTTACGACGATGGCACTTCCAGTGTCTCATGCTCTAGTCACATAATCAAGGGAATCTAACACTGGTAGTGCGTGACCTACCTTTCAAAAAACCGGGCTGATGTAAATTGAGAAGGCTCACAGAACTCAAATATGCTATTATGCGTTCTTTAACTAATATCTAAATGACTTCATACTGAAGATAATATATGTGTGGTGGATTGGGCGGTAGCTTGCGCAACTTGCATAGAGGCTCTTTTGTATCGTGGTAGTATGGTTGATTGTTTGGCAACACGATAATTTATACAAGTTTTCTTTCGACCGTCTGGACAATAGCCATTTAGTTTTAAACCTAGTTTAAGCTGGCCACGCAGTGCAGCTGAATCGATTACAAGTACACTTGTTTTTCTTCCGGGGGTTTCAACTCTGAAACTCCCATTCATTTCAAATCAAGTAACATATCTTGACTACCCCGTTACATAATTAAACTGCGCGATATAACATATGTGCATCAAACGATTGTATTTTGCTAGACAAATATTTCCACAGTCATTATTCTCATACACTCTAGTCTAGAATATAACAGCTTTCTTACTCCAAACCTCTCGGTGTATGATGAACCTCGCGTGTTCTTTTACCGTGGGATTGAAGATTAGATCTTGAATCGCATAGCAAAAGCTCAAGGCGCTTTAGCTAACCTTCCTCATATATGGCGCCGTCGCGACAATACTCTCGCCGTGAACGGCAGAGCGTACAATGCAGTGGTACGTTCAACCATTTTGTACGGTTGTGAAACCTGGCCTCTTAGATCAACGAAGATAGAGAGACTAGTTTAGTTCGCTCACCGGTACCTACGCAATTTAGCACACATCTGGTGGAAAAACCAAGTAAGCAACGAGTGTGTTTGACGCCTTGTTTACGACACAGGAATAAGAAACTGAACCGCCCAGCGTCGTTAGTTCACGCACCAGATTCCGGTGATATGGACACGTGTTTTGCATGCCAGCCCACCGACTCCTGCGATATGCGTTCTTTGCGCGCCGGGGTCGTGAATGGAAGAAGTGGTGGCGTGGCCAAATGATGACGTACTCGAGAGGAATGAAGGTCCTCACTTCGAAGTTGGCCACGGTTGGTGGGTCCCGGCTCTAAGGTTTGGTCCGAAAGACGATGTAAACGTTTGGCTGCATACAATTGCTGATACGACTAGGAGCCGACCACAGTGGAGTTGGCGCTGTGACTTTCTGTATCCCACCCCATCCTCTTAGCCTTCCCGTCCAAGCACGATCTAAATATATAGCCTTATATAATTTTGCCTACTACTTTTTGCTACATGGTAGCCAGCTGGTAACTTACCAGTATGACGCCGATGTGTTAATAGTACCCAGCTGGCTTGCACCTTTTGCATTTTCGCCTTTTCCTTTGTTTATTGCAGCACAGTATTTGAGGTGTTGCCCACCTCTAGCTAACGTGAAATGTAATGACGTTATTTAACCGACACTGCTATCTATATTGCATTTTCACCGCAACCATACTAAAGAGCTTATCAAGCATTTGCTCTTACGCACATTATTAACTATTGCAGAATTGGGTCTTTTTCTGCCGAAAAGTTTGCTCCAGCGAACGCTAATCTGCAAGAGGAATAATGAGTAAATAATTCGTATACGGAATGGTCGTAAGCGCAACACTATTTCTACAACCAATCCATCAACAACAGTTCTGGAGGAAACACCTTTGAATAATATCAGCCAAAAATTATCCTCTTGCTATACACTCTGTGCTAATGGATCAGTGAAATACACACATATGTAAAACGCAGAAAGAAATGTTGAAAAAGCGAAACTAAGTATATTGCTGCTGTCTGTCTCTACCGTGACCACTTTAGATTTCATCAGATTACCGGGTGTTAACAAGCAAACATTCGCCTGATGGCAAATATATGCTGAACATTACGTATATATCAATAAAATAATATAGCAGGAAACTAGCATAAGTGCAGGTGTACTGTGCTTTGATATTCTAGCCTTGCAAATGGCTAAATTGCGCTAGCACACTTCCTCATTTGGTGTAGATTCAAAAGGCGTAGTACAGTTTACAATGAAAACAATATAGCTATGTTGCTGCAGGTGTGTTTTCATGTAAGGTAATATTATTCGCCTTAGATTAACTATATGCGCACGGGATAGATTAATAAAACCCAATTTTATGAAATACATGATGCAATGTTATCACTGTAACATTTGATATGCTTTATTTGCTTTTCTTCTGTCTATATTGGGTGACAGCATCCAGTGAACAAGTATGCATTGGAGCACGTGATGGCTTTTATTGTAAAAGTAATTACAAACAAGCATACATATATATGACCATTTTAGATTGCTTGATAGGTGGATGACCACAGGCAC
>CALYDF020001531.1:0-39993 GCA_944474145.2 Dicrocoelium dendriticum
GGTTTGGGAATTCGGGGATTAATTGTGAGCTCTCCATGCTAAGTCCCTCAAGGATCTGCATTTGCGTATACTACTCCTCAGAAACTACTTCCTTCCTTTTTGACGATGGAAGAATTTCCGCTCAGACGCGTGCGTCACCAGTGCAGTGAATTTTCCCGTAAAAGTGTCCGAGACGATTTCTGGGGAGCTATCCGTTAAGAAGGTGAAAGATACCTCCTTAACAAGCGCGGATAACACGTTTTAGTGCGTGTCTGTAAAACGTTATCGTCTTCTTTCTCAGGATATTCCGCATAACATACATAGTTAAACCTTAGATTCACATGGTCACTGCGACCCGGTGGTGGGCTTGTAATTAGTCCGTCTACCATGAGTTTTTCACTGGTGACTACAAAATGGAGTATCGACGGTTTGTTAGCGGTTCGAAATCTAGTGGGAGGACTCACGTGGTTTTACAGACGGTAGCTGGAAATTGCCTCTTGTAAACAGGCTTTGAACTGCAGAATATCCATCGCCGCTACTATCAGGTCGTGCACCTTAAAGTCGCCTGCAATGAGAACGTTACGGTATGTGTTGCTAACAGTAACCTGAACAACGTGCTTTGGTTTGGAGTCCATTTCCCAAGTCGAATTTGGCTGGTGTGAAATCACAGCTATAAGATATTTGTCTTTATTCCGCAACCATAGCCGGCACCAAGGTGAATCTTTGGCAAGGATCTCTGGGTGGTCAATAACTTTTCATCAGAGGTTAGCCTTGTATTACAGAATTTCGCCACCAACTATTCTAGCTCTGTTATTTTGAAGCGGTGACATACCAAGTAAATTGATTATAGCATCTGCTATCTTAAGGCTTAACCAGGTATCCGTAATCAAAAGAAGTCCCGCGGTTGTGACGTGTGGCGTTCTCTAACTTCGGCCTACTTAGTAGGAAGACCTTGGGCGTTAGTATGCAAACATGACGGTTTTTGATGTTAGAAGTTTGTAGGTGGACAAGAAATTCGTGTTTAGTTCTAAGCCGAGCGTTCGTTGGTCAGCCGGTAGTCGTATTTTGGCTAGGAATTAGTTTTTTGGATTTCATTCAGGCTGCATGATGGCATGGAGCATCTCAGGTCGAGATGTTCTCTCGTGTGTTCCTCTGTCCCGTCAGGTGTCGCTAATGCCATATTTATACAACTGTGCAGGATTTTGGAGGCAAATAAGTTACTGTGGTTGTATGTTCCAATTAAGTGATGCTAACTAGTGCCCGTTCGTCTGCTATATTTAGCGTAAAGTCATTAGGCAGCCTGGAGCGATGTTCCAACCAGCTATTCAATAGGACTTTGTCATTCCATCGGTGTTTATCACGACTTTTAATATTTTTGGACCGCAGCTTTAGTAGTTTGGATATGACGAATATTTCGTCAGTGATTTAGCAGTAACCTGGTCCAGAGGGAGTGCTTCGCAAATGTAGCACCACTGTTCTCGGTAACGTATGTTCTCCTCGTGCTCAGGAGAGTCCCGTAGTTCAGGAACAACATGAACAAATGCAGTTATTTTTACTTTCGTCCGTAGAAAGGTCGCCAAGTTTTTCTGATTCCTTTGACCGTCCTTTCCAATGAATACCGGGTAATATGCTTATCGTGGTCGATGAGTAGGAAGATGAACTGCTGAGAGTAGGACTATATCTATCTCCTCAGTTGAATTCAAGCTTACTCAAAGAATTCGGGTTCACCGTAGTGCAATGAATTTAGGTGACGCGCTACGCGTAGTAGCGCAGTTTGTTCAAGCCGAATACCGGCCGCATCGCACATGGAATGCCACTGGTTACGATCATCTAATAAATTGCCATTTATTGTGCCAGAAATGGACTCAAGAAAGTTTGTGACCACGACCGTTAATGCACTGTGTTTCTGCTTAGCGAATCGTAGTTTAGGTGTTGTGGATGTTTAATTGGAGTGTTTGGCGGGCACTAAAGATCGTTGTGAATACGTCGTCACATCACTCGTGCTTGGTCCAGAAATTAGACCTATGAGTCTCGTTAGGCGTTCTAAGCGAGACGATCGATGCGTATGTTATCTGGCTATGGATTTTCGGATTCGGTGTTGTGACTAACTCGTGAGATATGACATCTATAGATGGGTTTAATTGCAGTCACGCTGGATGTGTTTTGCCTACCTAAAAGATTAGTAGTTGTCGGAGTAAGTGGCGCAGGTTTCGCCTGGCGGTTAGCAAGCCTGAATGTAACCATCGACTTAGGGACAAATCTCTGAGGGGTTAGCTGTAGAGCAAGATCGGTGTTGTCAGGTTCTAATGGCTGAGTCCTGAAACTCGCTATCTGCTGGATTGTTTCAGTAAATTTTGACACATTTTCTCTAGCGATGTTATACATTTGACTATAGGGATAGCTCTGTTTGTTTGACAAAACCAGAGTGAATCAGTCAGGTTGATTTGTCTTGTATGCTAGTTGACTTAAACCAGCACAGAGGTGGTAGAACAACAGTCCGCAAAATTTAAAATAATGGCTCACTTAACTTGTCGTATGCACCCCTGCTTCCCACATTTGCAATTACGTGGAATCAATCCCACTGAGGGTCGCCTTGGAAAACGAACGATGCCTTTGTCTGGTCACGTGATTTAGAGGGCGTGACGATCGCGTTCTTTGTCCCATTCGCACTCTTGACGTCGGTTGCCGTAGACGAGCGTGTAAGACGAAGACAAACCTACACGAAGGTTGGCTAGCTTATTGATCCACACTGTTTCCTGTAGGACAAAGCCGTTGGAAGTCGCTTCTACTGGGTGGCTGACAGCGAAAAGTGCCGGCGGTGGGGGAATCCAATTGAAATAACAGATTGAGTAGTGGCTTCGCTAGAAATAATCCTATGGATGTGGTTTTAGGGCCACCAGATAGCGCGGCTAATCCCTGATCGACCACAATATGGCAGCCGTGAACACTGTTAAATACTACAGTAGCGCGTCTGGATAGGAGCACGAAGCGCGCTAAAAGAACTTGTGTAACACAAACCAATTTCCGTAGGAAACACTTCCGTAAAATATGTCCACTGAACACGGGGAGTTATTCCAATGCGAATGAATGAGTGATGACAGCGCTAGGTGAAGAGCGTTGGTCGGAGCCTGGGATACTAGTCGGTATGCAATGACACGTGTGACGTGTCGAATACGACAGTACAGAAGCCGGAGGCGACTGAACCCAACTTATATTGTGCAGGCTATAAGAATAGGATGCGAATCGGATAGAGCGAGAAACGTGCAGCGAGGTACTCACTAAAACAGTTTGTGTCAATGGATGTGCAGCCAGTAAAACAAGTGGAGGTTTCGAAGGTTATAACAACCGTAAAATACAACGTTAAAAAATACTGAAAGAGTTTGTTTTCCGGTACACTATAAGAGGAAGACGCAAAACCCTGTGACAGAGGCAAGCACGTTTACCATGTTATCAGTCAGATAAGTGACAGCTGTTGGCTCCCATATTGGAACTGGCTGTATCCTCGGTGTTTGAGCGAATATACTTACTGAGGTGATTGGTGGGAACACCACGCTTCACATTTCGAAATCTGTTCACATGTTTGTAAAGAAAGTATTTTTGCACAAATAGTTTCTGCTAGGGTATGCTGGTGTATTAATTTGTCCTCACGGACAGTGATAACGATGCACAAATAGTTGTGCCAGTTTCTAGGTTTTTCCCTATACCCATGCCACGTTGCGTCTCATAATGTAGTGAATTTTCGGTTTCTGCTCCCAGTGAACGATGTCGCTCTTTGGAGCTGTTGGCCGATACGGAATAATTCAGATTACAAAACTTGCTAGCGAACTCTATCCATGCAGTATTAACAAAGGCAGCGACCTTGACGTGACCTTGATTGGTCGGATCTTTTCCGTTGCCCCAGATTTTTCAACGTTTTCCGACCCCACAGTTGTATTACTTCTTCCTAGTGTACGAACTTCCTCGCGTGTATTATTAGCGGATCAACTTCTACTGTTGGTTTTAAATTTTGCTGTGTTTCGACAAAAGCACGCGTCCACAAATGTATCGTCTTTCAAACAATATCTAGGTTCATAGAACTATAGAAACGCATATTGCCAGCTCTACCAAAACAAAACAAAAGCAACTTTATCGGTAGTTGTATAAGGCTACAAGACGCAAATACATCCGCCTTGACCGCTTTCACTGACCGAGAGAGCCCGCTTTGCATTGAGAACCGCTTTCTATCGAACGCACTCCACTCCCGTTGTCTCACAGCAAATGTGCTTGTGCTCTTACTGGAAGTTGCGGTGAAACACGACGTGGCACGAAACTGAGTTGACCTGTGCACAAAGTGATCGACTACTGAGGGAGAATCTTCGAACTTGAGCAGAATTTGGATAACTAGACGCATTTAAAATTCTGACTGGTTTGTATCTATCATTTTTCCTATAATTGTAGCTTTTGTACCCCAAATTAATTCTCGGGCAACTTAAATAGATTTTACAAGTACTAAAACCCTACTGCTAAACCACTAAAATGCTCGTTAGCTCTATCAAAAAGCGGAGATGCACACTTGCTCCTAGGAAGAAACAAACCGTATGAAACATTTGCAATTGTCCCTGCTTATAGCCCATCATGTAGCATTTCAAAACAAATGGTGTACCTTTTACAAAAGCAACCGTCATGAGGCGTCGGTTACCAAAATATAAAGTGAATACAAATCTATGCCTCTGAAACCCCTTAGCTCCTAATTCCCATGAATGTGTCATATATACATGATCCTCAGGTGGTGTTGATCCAGTATCCTCACTAAAAAATAGAATTGCGTTCTTGGATGACCAGTTAAATGAACAAAATGTAAAGCTTTTGCGGTTGGATTCTTTCGTGGATATCCTGCTTTCTGTTCCCCACTTATTTGATCCATCATCTAACGCAGAGCAAATACATGAATAGGGTAATGCACTTCCTAACTTCTGTATCATCTGAGGTAACTGAAAGTTAAAAGTGGGCAAAAATCGCTATTGCCGAATATACTGCACAACATGAAGAATGAAAAATAATTTATGCTGGAGAAAAAAGCAGTTGATTGACAAGCCCCGCTGGATGGTAATGGTAAAACTACAGTACCAAAAGTTAAATAAGCTGTCTGTTTGTGTTTATCCAGCAGATACGTCTCTGAATAATAGTAGTGTAAGTGGGAACCGAATATGTAGGACGAGGAAACATGGGGCAGTAATAGTTGTTGTACTCGGTCAGAGAAGCAAAAACAAAAATACTCACTCCTGTACCGCCTACTCAGGTCTAGGGGACACATTGATCCTGTTTAAGGAGAAAAGTAATAGATTTTAAATCAGCAAAGTTTAGGCAACGAAGTGATGGACGCCAAGATCAAGATCCAATAGCTTTTATTTGACAATTGCCAAAGTTAGGGAGAAAGCAACTAAGTTAGGGAGACGGTTCCAGTGTTAGCAAATCCGAAGAGAAAATTAATTCCACCGACATTCCAGGCGGCTATACTGTTCATTCAATTTCTAGGGGTTACCCATGAGAACGGTGTTATGGAGGATTTTCAACAAGTAACGGCATGTATCATTAGGGTCATTCAATATTTGTTAGACTAATATGAGGTCGCCGCGCAGACTTCGATAGCGGCCACTGAAAACACCCAGAGACTTTGATGGTAAGACATCTATCGTATATCCTTGACCTTCTCTGCGGCCCTGCTTTGGGGTTACTCTAGCATTTTTAAGTCGCGCTTCAACCAAGTTGCCTGCTTGGATGGCGTATGCAACGTGTGGGCGCACGTAAGAATTCTGCAACATGTGGAAGATGGATGGGTCGAATTTTCCAGTGCTCTCCGCCGCAAGCTGACGTGTTGGTTGGCTCTGTTCGCAGCTACATTTAGCTGCTTTGGAAAGCTAAGTTCAGTTTGAGCACAAAAGGTCGCCTTCCTGGGAAGTGGTTAGCAGAACATGTGACATAAGCCTATGCACGTAGTCGTGTCTATGGCGCAACAGAACATCGCGACAACTTTCCACATGGAACGGTAGGGTATTCAAAATTGACCAGTTCGAAATCGTGTTGTGGTCACGCTGGGACTTTTCGTAGTCATAAGGTTCTCTAATCTCTTGCCATAACTTGAAATCACCCGCGAACGGTAGGACATTGGAAGTCATTTCCCTCGCCAGATAATTAATAAATATCAAGAATAGCTGGGGACCGAGCACCGAACCTGTTTATACGTCGCACTCCACCTCAATTGAGTCTGACAGGAATGCTAGTACTCTGAAGTGCAATCGACATTCTTGCTGGAAATTGCCTATCCAACTCTGAAGTTCGTCACCAATACCATAGTGCTGAAGGTTATGCAGGAAAATTCGGTTGTCTAAGCCAGTCATTCTCACTAGAAGCCATATGGCTACCTTGGGGCTATAGAAAATTCTACGGAGCTCTGAAATCAGAAATATTTAGCGGGCGATGTAGGGCCATAGAATACCAGGCCGTGAAAATTTAGTTGTGATTAAAAAAAGAAAATTTTCATTTTTATTATTTGGCAGCTTCTCTTTGCACACTTACCTACTCTGGTAAGTACCGATCAGTGAAGTGAATTACGCGCGCAAGTGGCTGTTTACGAAAATGTGAATGCCAAACAGGACAGATTATCTGTTGCAGAGCTGACACAGTGAAGCAACTCAGCTTCACTTTGTACACTAATTCATCAACTTTACAAGCTGCATTGATCCCAGTGAACTCTCATCAGAGGGTTGCGGCAGTTACCGCGCAAAGCCACACTGACATTGAGTTTCCCTCAGGACGCAACCACTGTGTGACACCTCATGTGCCGGTCTGTCTTTTGTTCTTATTGGGTCTCAGTGCGGTAGCGCATGCTTGCGCGTTTATTTCGTCTCAAGTCTCAGCTCACGTGCATGTCTAGTGTCTACGTTGCGTTAGCCCGCAACGTTCCCAATTCGACTGGAAACTTTGCGCTCGTGGCGTAACATCCCTGAAGAACCTTCGACAGTTCTGAGTCGAACGAACAATGGACGCATTATAACGATTTCTTAACACTCAGTTTGGCTAAATTCTTTTCAAATTAGCGAGTAATTTTGTCCACATACGTATAGGCATCCGGTTTCTCTGGTGAGTACATATAACAATGTGTACACAAGGATACCTCCTAATACTCATATTAATCAAAGGTCTTATCAACGTGCATTGGGTGCCAGGTTTTTCGATAACGGATTTACTTAATTGTCGATTCTCCCTTGTCGGTTGCTTGAATTATCCGGGATAATTTCCCGTGTTTCTCTCTTCTGTTCTTCATTTTACCTGTTGTCACTGTTTGTTCCAACTTTCCTGTAATGAATATGTATCCAGTGAGCATTAGCTATTTTTGGTTCCGTTTGTTTTCTTTATAGGCTTATGTCAAGCAGTTTTCTTCAATCCATTTAGCTATCCACTGTATTTTCGAAGTTATCCTCTGAAACGAACTTTGGATTGCCTCCAACAGTGTTTCTACAATTTACTTAATAACCACACTCACCTCGCGACATATGTCCGATTCGGAAATGACAGTAAGTAGTGGAGGAGATGTTTTTGTTAGGAGAATTAAAACTCATACAAAATGCCAGTCTATATTTGAGGCAGTCAATAGCTATCTGAATGTAGACACTATTCCAACGCGGAACAAGTTGCTTACGCAACAGTTGCTGCTGGTGCAATGGTCGGAAGATATAAAGTAGGTATCCAATGCAAAAAATATTCTACCTTCTGCTCATCCAGAGCACCCACTGGCTAAGAATTTTGGGGATGGCGCCTGAACGATTCACTGTCAACTGTTATACTATTAGACAACAATACCAAAGGGAAGCATATTCAGGATCAACAATTTCAGCAGTTGTGTGAGGAGAACAATGAAGATTTCCATGCTCTACTGGTGAATACAGAAATTAGATGACTCTTTAAAGGCAAATACCGATATAGTATACAGTATAGTACAATTCGGTATAGTACGCATCGTGATCACCATCATCCCATTCATCTATGGAACTGATTATGAGAGAGAACTGTTAACTTTTGGGCCAGAGATGTTATATCTGGCTGATGGTTGTGAAAAGCTCAACTTATGAAAGAAAATGTTTCAAAACAAGTTGAGTACTCTCATCTTAAGTAGAGAAGTCGTTATCCCTCAAAATGTATGGCATTTTCACAATTTCCAATTCTTGCTGCAGTCATGAAGAAGCTCAAGGAAGAAGACTTGATTGTCTATGCCAGCCATTTGCAGCAAGTCCAAAACGAAATGAGAGACAGTTTTCATGATCTGATTGACATGGAAATCCTGATTTGGAATTTAGATCCATTTGATATGCAATCCTGCTATGATGGAGTTACAATGCAGTAAAGCGTCGTACAGCTTCAAAGTGCCACACTAACGAGATACAAATTCAAGCAATATAAAAGGGATTTTTCAATAAGGTCTGATGCTTCTAACAAATTTCCTAGACTGAAGTAAATAGCAGAAATGTATTTCCTAACATTTTTATGCACATCAGTGATTGTATTTGGATTCAGCAGAGTGATTTCTCTAATAAAATGCAGGAGCTTATTGGACATCATAGCAAGAGAGCTTCAAATCTCGCTGCGAAGTTTGGAGCCAGAGAAAAGTAAGCTTGTTCAAGGAGATCACGACTAAGGCACGCACAAATCTCTCGGCAAACCTAATGTTGCCACACTTACTACATTTCGCAATTCATGGCATGCCTTGCAGTTAAACATTAACAATAATAGAATACAGTGTTTATATCATGATGACTGTTATGTACTTACAGAGAAGCCGCTTGATTTTGTCGCCCAAATATGTTAGTCTTTTTAGTTTGCTCAAATGTTTAAACATTAATATTTGTTAGAATATTTTCCAAGTCACCTCTGCTGTACTTCGCGTAATCTGTGAGAAAATTTCAATATACTGCACATAAGAAGATGAAGGGTTCCGATCTAGCTTGAAAAACTAGGTTGCAATGCTGGCTTCAATTTGGTTTATCTGGAACTATTTAATTTTTGCTTTTGTGCACTGATCGCTTACAAAAGTCACACTTCTACGCGGTGTCCTTTTATCCATTCCAACCAATTTAGTGCTGATAAGGTAATCCTAGCTCATCCAATGTCGATAGTGTACAGTGTTGAAAATATACTCATCTGGTAACCTAGAGCTGTCCTTGTAAAAAACGTAAAAAAAAGTTGATTTGAAAGTTAATTAGTAGTCCATAAGGGAAAGAGCAGTAACACCAACATTAAAAATTTGACCATCATATTAAAGAATACCGACAAGACCACTGGAAATCACAGATTTAGTCTGTTCGGTGTTGCGGTTTGCTTAAATTGTGCTGACCAAGGGTGGGGAGCCATGAGAAATTCAAAGAATCAAAAGGAGACCACCACCGAATAAAGGTTGAGAATGCCTGGTCTAATACATCAGACGCCTTTAAGAAGACCACGTAAATGACACCGGCTCCTGATCCATCATCAACTGCTTCAGTCCGGCTGTTGCGTGCAGTTAACAGGTACGTAGTGCATGAGCGCATTTGTCGGAAGCCAGATTGCTCTTGTGCTATCGTGCTATGATTTTCCAGATAGTGCATGTGGGCATCAGCGAAGATAGACTCCAAAACCTCGGACAGCTTGGGGAGTAGCTTTATCGGACGGTCAATGTGACTACCTCCTTTAGGAATGGGAGTGAGGACCCCTCGCTTTCATATTGTTGGAGGATGGTTTTCCACCAGATAGTGCTGATAAAAATATAGCCAGAGGTTCCGCCAGCTCATTGGTTGCTGCTTGCAAAACCTTCGGTCGAACCCTATCGACACCAGGAGAGCTGTGGATACGCAGAGACAACAGATTCGTTAACACGGTTATGCAGTCAAAGTGATATCGGCTAAAGCTATTGTGGGACAACAGAAACAGGGATAACCGTTGGGCCTGTTACTCTGGAAAGTATGTGAGGAACGGAACCGTAAGAGATCGGCTGCTTCCGTTGCTGATCGCGTGCACTCGTCAGTCTTGAGTAGTGCTGGAATTCCGCGTTGCATCACACCAAGACCATAAGCATGCTTGTATATGAGATTGCGGTTTGTTCATTATTGCCGTGTGATCGTACTGAAAATGGATCTATTCTAGTTAAGCCCCGTCAAAATGTTAAGCCCCGCCACCCAAAAATGTTTATGAAAAGGGAGGATATGGAACTTGAAATTTTACTCTCTATTGAAGAAGGTGAAATTGAGACAAGTCATTAATAATTTGCATGAAAAGGTCCATTTTTCGGTGTCTTTGCCTCCAAACGAACTCACACAGGTAGCTGTCCACTAAAGATCGGTGTGTGCCGCATTGGCGCTTATTCTGCATCTTGTAAATGTGCCAGAGAATCGATGGTTTGTGTGTGAGCTCCAGTCGTTGGATCCACAAAGTTTTCGGTATGGTTAACCGTTTGATGAGTATAACTCATGCCAAACATCGATTAAATGCATTTGTATGATGCCCACATATCGGAAATGATAATTGAGCCGGGAGCGATGCAGGCCTGGATTGTGTCCAGCAGAGTGGCCGCAGTTCGATCTGGCACTGCATACAAGAACACTTCTTTATTCTCCCGGCAAATTCCTCCGAAAATCCACTGCTGGGGAAGGACTCGCCCTGCATGGCTTTACGACGTGATATTAGGGTTTCTTCTATCTCGATATGTAGACCTGGGCCGCAGGCAATCGTTGAAGTCTGCAAAAGCTGCCAGGCGCGAATTTCACGCAGAAAGTTCTTCCAGTCGTCAGCGGTCGCGTGGCCAATAGATAACTCATCTGAGCAGAATTTGACTGTTGTCAGATTTTTGGACCAGCAATAAATGAATATGATTATTGTCCTGAAATCCATCCTAGACCGCTACAGCCAAGTTCCCTTTCGAAGACCGATTTCTTTCTGACACTGTCGGACATCATACCTCCATCTGTCAGAAACAGTTGAAAGTGTCATTTGGTGTCCTCGTCTGCATAAACGTTGATGATGAATCACTCCAAGGCTTTGCACAAAACGTATTGCTGTTTCCTTGTCATGAACGACCTCCGAAAGCGTCAGAAAGTTCATGTCAGGTTTTACGTGCGAACGTAGAAAGGTTTTGGACAAAAATGACCTTAGAAGCGGATCAGGAGTGTTTTTTTGGGGCACGTTCACATGCATTACGTACACTGGAGCTGGCAAACAGTGGCGGGGCTCAACTTTTCACGCGTGCCCTTTTTGCACTATTGATGGGGCTTGACTTTTCAGGTGTACCCTTTTTGCCTTAGTGGCGGGGCTTAACTTTTTGCGCGTGCTCTTTTTGCATTAATGGCGGGGCTTAACTGGAAAAGATCCCTGAGAATATGCTCATCCGCATTTGGTTATAGTACCCGCAAATCTTAACGCACACTACTGTATTTCCACTTGTCTAACTCGGATGTACAAGCGCCATCTAGTAGATCTAACGTTGTAGTATTATTTAGCACACACCATCGTCGCATCCGATACTGCGATTTCAGCAGGAATTTCATTTAATGCTAGACGTGCCTCAACCTCATTTTTGAGTGCATCCAATCTTTTACCATCGTTTGACAGAGTACTCTTACCGGTATCCAGCCATTCCTTTGCTGCTAGAATCCGACAATCGGCTTGAGAGCTGTAGCTTGTTTAGCAGTCAACATCTTAACACAGCTAACGCGAACTCTACCCTACCCGTCAAATCTCAAATTCTACCCCAGCTAACCCAGCCCGATCGATAGCACAGCGCCCGTCGCACGTGCTTTGTCATCCGTCGGTTTTGTGTACAAATGTCAACTGTCTGAACACGCTCGCCATTTGCAACATGTTTCAAGGCTATTCGAATTGCGGTAACTTGTAACTGCGGAAAGAAATTTTATTTTATATGTGTAGCGAAAATAAAAGAACTGCACTGCACTCCAGAAAAATGAACAATGATTTATAACGGGTAAAAAAGCAGGTGATTGACATGTCGCGTAGAGTGTTTAGCGTGACAAAAATTTATAGTGAAGAGATAATGGAGTCGTCAGTTCGGGCGCTTACAGATGTAACTGCACTGTCGTATAAAGGAAGTTTGAAATGAGAATGTACGTACACAAATAAACAGGGGGAGTGGTTCTTATTCATATCATAGTCGAGAAAAATAAACAGGATAGCAAGGATAACGCTTACTCGTGTGCAACTATCTTGGGTCGACAGGATACGGAAATCCAGTTTCTATAATAGTAGCGTTTATCAAATTTCGTGCATGGCGTTGGAGTGACTTATTCTCGAGTAGGGTTATGGTAGTGCCCACTGTCTTTTGTGCATTAGTGCAAGCATCTAGTGGTCATGAGTTATAGCACGTAGTGTAAATGTGACAGGGTATCGCCAAGGCGTTTTTGAAAAGGGATAGGGTGGGTGCATTAATTACATGTTCCGGGAGGGCGTTCCAAGGCTGTGACACTCGAAGGGAGAAATAATTTCCCCGACAATCCAGGCGGCTGTACTGCGTGACTAACATAAACTGGTGACTTCTTATCGAGGTGTTTTGACTGAATATTAGAAGGGAATGGCATGGGTGGTTGGGGTTCCTCAGGATCTGGTATACCTTTATGAGATCGCCCCTTAGACGCCGATAACGTCCACTGTATATTTTGAGGGTCTTCAGCCGGAGTGGGTAGGGGAGTCTGGTCAAACGTCTGACGCTCTTCGTTAACCTACGTTGTGCAGTATCTAGCGCGGAGAGATGGTGCTTTGGCCAGGGTTGCCACGTTTGGATATCGTATTCCGTATGCGGCCTCATTTACGCACTAAGCATTTTTGGAAAGATCGAAGGGTCAAACTTCCCGAAGGCTGTGCAAAGAAGGCCGAGGTACTGGTTCGCTTTCATAGCTGCCTTTTCAGTCTGCCTCGAACAACCGAGGCCATCTTGAACTATCACGCCGAAATCGCACTGGTGAGAAGCCCGCTGTAGAATTTGTGGTCCTAGGCGGCACTTGTGCATACTGTTGTGCCGTATACTGAGAACTTTGCATTTGTTGACGTTGAAATGCAGCATATTCTTGATGGACCGTGTGTACGCTTTGTTCAGGTCCTCCTGTAAGACTGTGTGATCCTCCGCTGCAGCTATAATGCGCCATATCTTTAGGTCATCAGCAAATAGCAAACAGTTAGAAGATAGCACACTCGCGAGATCATTTATGAAGACCAGGAACAGGCGGAGTCCAAGTACCGAGCCTTGAGGTACGCCACACTGAACTTCGATGGATTCTGAGAGGTTACCTCTAACCCTCACATTCAGGTGACGTTGAACGAGAAAGTCTCCTATCCAGCCCAGAACAGGATCGCCGATTCCATATTTCTGGAGTTCGTGGAGGAGAATTCGATGATCTATACGGTCGAATGCCTTTGAGAAATCCAAGTAGGCCGCGTCGACTCCTACACCAGCATCCACAGATTCCGTCAAGCTTGCATGAGCAATCAAGAGATTAGTTGTACAGGAGCGATTTTGGCAAAATTCATGCTGTTCCGGAACGAGAATTTGGTTGTTCTCCAAGTACCCTATTAAAGCCTCAGCTACGGTGGTCTCCATAACCTTGGAGATGACAGGAAGCAGTGTCATCGGATGATAATTTGTTGGTTCAGCAAAACTGCCACCTTTGTAGATAGGCGTGATGATTCCGTGCTTCCACATCGTAGGGACGTGCATTTCGTTCAGACATCGTTGAAATAAAATTGTTACTGGTCTTGCTAAACTCATGGCAGCAACTTTCAACGCCTTCGGACGAATGCTGTCCGCACCCGGGGAGCTGAACTCGCGCAGAAACATCAGCCTCTTCAGTACAGCTGCGGAGGTGAACGATATGTGAGTTAGCCCTGATGGCGGCGTTGTCTGCTTAGGCAGGATGTGTGATGGTTGCGCGAGTTGGAAGGTACGGCCAAATTGTTGTCCAAGGATGTCGGTCGCCTCTTGTGCGGTTTGGGCTAACCCACATGCTGTGTGCAGAGCAGGAATACCGCGCTTAACACGTTGCAAATTGTTTACGTACCTGTATAGCAGTTTGGGATTGGAGCAAAACTTTTCCTTCAGATCGTGTTGGTTCTTCAGTTTATCCTCCCGGACTAGTTTGACACAGTGGTTCCTTTGTAGTGTGTAGACATCCCAGGTATGGTCGTTCGGGGAGGCTCTATGGGTGTGCATGCCAAGTCCCTTAATGCCATACATTTACCTGTCCTGCTCCTTACGAAAAACTTCATCCTTTTAGTCCGGTAGAGTTTGGTTTCAGATGTCCCTGCTACGAGTTTGGTAAATATGTTGACGAATTCACCGCAGGCCACCTCGGGATTTAATTCAGCTAAGAACGACCAGCTGGTTGTATCAATGAGGTTGGACAGATTTCCATAGTGGGTTACGACACGATATTCCTCGACGTGCACTTTAGGATAATCAGCATAGCACATGTAATGAAAAAATAGCGTCGCATGATCACTGCGGCCCAAAGGAGTATCGGTTAGCACTTTCTCGACCATTACTTCTTCATTGGTGAATATTCGGTCCAACATGGATGGCCTGTCAGTTCAGTTTGCTTTTTACTGAGCGTATGATTAACCTGTTTGTGCAGTGCAACGGCTGATTTAGCGGTCGCATTGGAATCAGCAGCAGCCGCGCTCGGCTCATGTTGCCTAAGCGTATACTCAAACTTGGAACAAAACAGGTAAAACCAGTGTACAGCTGACAGCGTATATCCAGCACAACAGAAACGATAACTAACAGGCAGGCAATGAGGAACTGCCAACCCTAGCTAGTCCAATGTCGCATAGATCGGTCTTTCCGGTTGGTATGGCTGTATCACAAGATCAAATAATGCATTCTGGTTTACTTAACAATACCGAACATCCGAAAACTAATGCATCTGACGTCGCTGAACCACGCCCCAGGGCATAGTTGACCGGCATGTCTGTATCCATTCCAAAGGCTGTTGGAAGCGACACAATACCGAGGTGCAACCGAAAACACCCCCCCCCATGCCGCCAGTAAAAGGTGGCACTCTTTTGTCCAAAAGTACGAAGAATAGAGAGAGGCAAAACTTGATGAAGATAATATGGTGCAAAGTGCCTGAGTAAAAGGAAAACTCAATCAAAGATAAACTGTTGGACCAGCTGAAACACTGGGAATCCATATGCCAAGCAATGGGAATTCAGGCCAAACAGGCTAGCTTGTGTCGTATCATCAGCCACCCAAACTTAATTCACTATGCCGCGTCGACGCTACTTCAGCTGACATTACTATCTGGTGACGAAGCCGTGACCGCCCACTTGTCTGCTCACCGTCTTCTTAATTTGTCATGCGGCCTTCGTATATTCCCTGATATTTCCTTGGGCGAGCGTCGACAAAAGATGCACAACCCAAGTAAACACCGCAAGCAAACCGACGTAAGATCCATTTTGGCCCATTGTGTTCGGGAATCAAGTCATCCAACGAGTCGCAGATCCATGCTCATGTCTTGGAAGAGTGGCGCTATACTCGTGAACCTCTCTCTCTCCCCCATGTGAGTGACAACACAACGTCAAGATTACTAATGTCACAAACCTATAAAAAAAGAATTCAAGTTTACTGAATGTCCTACTCTACCCCAAACAAATGGTTGAAAGTGTGCTCGGAAGTTGGCAAAGTCCCGCACCAAATTGCCATCAGAAATAGGTCCGAAAGCTGTCAATGTCAGGCCATTACTGGATGAGGGAACACAAAACCAGCGAGAAGTTTGCGCTGGCACTGCTGTCTGTATTTCTGAACCTGAGCTTACTAAAACCCCTTAGCTGTGCGAAAAGGAAACAACAGCTAATCCACCGCAATTCGTTTCCAAAGGATTAGGTAACTGGTGCTCTATTCAACCGACCGAAGCAGGTTTTGGTGGTTTGAAAGAAATACATCCGAAAACGATTTCCAGCTAGCCCCACACGTGTCGGCGTAAACTAACGGAAAATGTTTTTGTGTACAGATACGCATCTAGAACTCGTTGTTTTAAATCGTCTGTATACAAAAGCACAAGGCCTTCTCAGTAAATCGGCGGAGGTTCGATCTCGTCAAAACTCAATGTGTTTGGATTTCATCGTGGTAACCTAGACATGAGGTGGCTACTGAAGTCGAGATCGCCCTACCTAATATATCACACTTGCAAAGCGATCGACCAAAAAAGGGTGGCAGTGTACTTCCTTACTACCGTTCCGACCTACAAATCGGCCGCGTAAACGGCCCTAGTATTGAAACCGTAGACGAACTGTGGTGCTCCCTATATATAAGGCAGGGCGATAGATGCCCGGTGGCCATTGTATACCGTCCATCAATCTCCACTTTACAAACCGACCCGACTTTAGCTTCTGCCATGAAAAACCTACATGCGAGATATTACAGCTAAGTTCTCGTAGTAGCGCACATTAATCTGTACGGTCTAGACACACCGGTCACGCTCGGTGAACAATTCAAGGCGGAACTGCAAGACCTAATCGATGGTTCACCGCTGGACAAACAGGTTACTTCCCCAACAGGTTTCAGAACAAGAAGAAAACGGCCTTCTTGGATCTCTTTTTCATCAACGAGGAATTCATGATCAACGTAATAACAGCGTGCACTCATTTGAGCCGCAGCGATCCTAGGACTCGTGTGTTCCATTAGATGTCCTACGCAGAGTATCCTAATGAGAATGCTGAGGAACCTCACATCGTAACCAAATATGATGACCTGTCCGACCTCATTGATGCAATAAGCTGGTCGTTCCTAGCCGAATGGTCCCC
The DNA here is from genome assembly GCA_944474145.2 of Dicrocoelium dendriticum. NCBI lineage: Eukaryota > Metazoa > Platyhelminthes > Trematoda > Plagiorchiida > Dicrocoeliidae > Dicrocoelium > Dicrocoelium dendriticum. The sequence goes on from CALYDF020001531.1 coordinate 16,789, forward strand.
TGAGGTGGCCTGTAGAGAATTCGTCAACAGATTCAACAAGCTCATCGCAAGCAAATCTGAGACTAAACTCCATTGACCTGAACAGGTGAAGTCCTCCGTAGGCAGCAGGACACGTAACTGCGAGGCATTGAAGAACTTGGCGGGGCTCACCTACATGACTTATCCGAGCGAGGACACTTGGGATTTACACACAACACGAAGGAAAGACTGTGTCAAACTTGTCTTGGAGGATAAACAAAAGAACCAACAAGACCTAGTGGAATACCTTGCTCTAAATTAAGGCTGCTAAATAGACATGTGAAACAAATGCACCGGGTTCAGCGCGAATTCCTGCTCTACCCAAAGCACGTGGGTTAGAACAAACTACACATGAGACGGCGAAGATTCTTATACAAAAAGCCTTGGCCATTTTCGTTGTAGAAAGTTTCGTCCCAAAATCTATTGTCGGAATTAATTTGCAGCGTAAGTAACAATAAACAAACGGTATGTTTCTCCTCATGCGAGACAGAAAAATTATCATCCTGATCAATGGGCAAAACAAAGTTGCATTGTGGGGCGATTTTCATAATCTGGTGCGATGTCATTAGAGTGATTCAGTTACTCAGTCATTTAAAAGTAATAAAATATGGAGAATTTGAGTGTATGAATAAAACTTGTTTAGCCTTCAGGTCAAGTAGACTATTACGACCCTTTATGAAACCTTCAAGCGGAGAGGTGGTTCCACACTTCATTCACACATCTCATCTGGCTATGAGCTGTTGTGGCTCCATGCAAGTAGCCAATGTTTTTGACTCGATTTTTTCTTGTTGACTGTTGTCATATACAATTTTGTCATAAACGTGGCGACAAGCTTTACACAACTATGTATAAATTTTCGGGTTTTTTGAACACCCGCCGTGTGTCTTGGATTGCGACGCCTAATCTCACTAGTGGCGTCGGTGTACGTTGAAGTCAGCCTCTGCCAATGCGGTCACTAAGATCGTCATTGAAGTAGAGTGTTTCGGTGTGGCTCCCTCCCATCCCTGCACTCCACGATTGACGGTTTCGTCCTTGTTATACTTATCAGTAGAGATAGCCGAGCTGGGAGTTGAACTCGGCACATAGTGCTTGGCGGCTATCGCCATGATCACTAGGCCATTGAGCTCCGCGAGCAGTGTTTGACACAGCGGTTAGAAGTAGATTTTCGGGTTTTTTTGGAGCACCCGTTGTGTGTCTTGGATTGCGACACGCAATCTCACTGGTGGCGTCGGCTGACTTTGAAGTCAGCTTCTGCCAATACGGTCACTGGGAACGTTACCGAAGTGGAGGGTTTCGGTGTGGCTCGCTCCTATCCCTGCACTCCACGACCGACGGTTTCCCCTTTGTTTAAATTCATCAGGTATAGATAGCTAAGCTAGGAGCGGAACTCGGCGCATAGGGCTAGGCGACTATCACCATGATCAAAAGAATATTAAGCTCCGCGAGCAGTGTTTGACACAGCGGTTAGAAGTAGATTTTGATATGTATAAATTTAGATAGAGGCCTATGTAAGATATCAAGCTGTGCTCATCACACAGTCATCATTTAGCTAATTCGAGTCCAGCAGTTTCAATATCCGCCAAGGAATTCGTGCCAATTCGAATTAAATGAGCGTAATGCATTTTTGGAATCATTTGACGCTCACCTCGGGAGATCATCGCAGCCTTAGGTAACAGTGATAAGTGAGAACTAAACAAAAAGGAAAGGGATGAAGGGACAGTACTGAGATTATGGGCTTTGGTCCGGTTGACCGATACAGATTGTACAAATTATCACTGCAGACATAAACTCTCAGAAAGAGAGGTAGGTGGCACTTCGCAGGGCACAAGCGAAGCTGTTCAGTTCTGACACATGTAAATCCAGCCCTGATCGCTCTGGAAATAGGCACGACCGGATGCGCAAACAACTCTCCGTATCTTAGCATCATCTGCAAATAGTGACAGTAGGGATTGTATATATGTACTGCTGACGATGCCCGAAAAAGAGGAAACGGTCGATCAGTATATTTCTGCTAGGGTGAGGGCTGCCTCACATAGCATAAGTACAATTATTTGTAGTTGGTCCATTCAAATCCCTCGATATCTCCTTTTTAATTAATATGCAGACCCAAATGGTTATAACGGCATAAGTAGATTGGCGGCATATATTTGTTTTGTTCTTCACTGAAGAGAAAGCTACTCTGTTCTCTGCAATGCCGTAACATGCAAGTATGTGGGTGATGAACGGTGCTGTATAACATCCAGAAACTTAGTGACGATAGTCGTTAATATTCACCGTAGCTCATTGGTCTCAGTCACAGCTTGGTAAGAATCGAGGTACCGATTCTAACCCAACCGAGACCCTGTGCAATATTAAAGATTCCAGAAAGTATGAAACGGCTGTACTGTGCTTTTCTGGACTTGTGATGGCTATCTGACTGAGTTTAGAAGTAAGTACTTTATTTCGCTGACATGAGATGTCAACGCGAACTTCTGTGGCAGGCAAGCCAGCCTTCAGTTATGATGCCCACTGCCTTGCGGTCCAGTAGAATTTTGGGTACATCGATCCTTAGAACTACATTGGTAATTTTACCGAACGGCCAACCGTTAAGTGGACAATCTTAGTGAGATATGCCGGTAATTATAAAAGCCGTAAGCGATATAATATCCTCTGTTCCAACTTAATCGAGCACTTCGCTGTTTGCATGAGCTTTTTGGACCGTTTCGACACTAGTTCACTTCACTGATGAATCCGATCGCCATTAACACATGATTCCATCCAAGCAAGTAACCCATGGTGTTCGACGACCAATATGGCTCGAAACTAGTCGACCGGTCTGTTTGCAAACCCCACACTTGAAAGTAACTAAAGCACAGCGATGCTTGTGTCAGGGCACCTCGATCACGGGGAGGAAATTGGCTACCACTCAACGCTCGCTCATGCAATCGCCCTCAAAATACAACATGCCATGGTGACAAGTGATCCGTGCAATGATTAAGTGCATGTCTCGCAAGGTATTCTAAATGATCGGTAGAAATTCGTCATAGCTATACTCACTCAGACAGTCCTCATACGCCCGGAAAAGCACTGTACGCGCGTTTCAGCCTTTCGGGAATCGTCAGCAGTGCGCTTTCCATCAGACCCTGGTAGGGCTAGAACTTGCAAATAGACATTTGCCAGTCGGAGCTTGAGACCACTGAGCTACGGGGGACGGCAACGACCATCGTAAATAAGTTATTAGATGTGATATATCGCCGCTCACCATTCACTGACTTGCACGTTACTGCTGTGCAAAGGGCAGGGTAGACCGCCCTCACCAAGCGACGAGCTTACCATACTTAAGCCGCCAAGTAACTTACGGCATTATAAGCAGTTTGGTCTGCGTACTGATTACAGAGCAGTAGTAGGGGGAGTTGAGCGGTATCGGTAGAAATTCGTCACGTGTGCCCACTGCACCGCAGTAACGTGTAAGTCAGTGGATAGTGAGCGGCGCTATATCACATCTATATTAACTTATTTACGACGATGGTCGGTGCCGTTCCCTGTAGTTCAGTGGTCTCAACCACGGACTGGCAACGGTCTAGTTGCAAGTTCGAGCCCTACTAGGGTCCCATGGAATGTTCATTGCTGACGATTCCCGTATGGGTGAAACGCGCGTACAGCGTTTCTCGGGCGTGTGATGGCCGTCTGAATGAGTCTAGCTGCGACGAATTTCTACCGATGTCATTCAACTCCCCCCTACTCTGTTTCATGTAGGTTTGTAGTAATTTGTCATGTTCTAAAATTTATTACCCGAAATCGAGTTGCTTGGCCCAAAATTATCTCCTGCACCTTACAGCTAGACAGTTAACAAATGATATATAGATATATATATATATACGTAAGTGTTGCGACAAAGTGGGTTGTATGCAGTGGTTTGCATACTTTTACTGAGACACCTGAGGTAGCTCAGTCATGTGCGGCGTATGGATTCAAAGCGAATACCGAAACAAATCTTATACGGTCAGCTGAGTATTGGAAAGTGGCATGTGTGGAAAACCAAAGTTACATTATCAGGACATGATCAAAATGAGCTTCTCAAGTTCTAATCTTGACATTTATACACTTAAATATATATATATATATGGCGGGGGAGCCTATGGTGCGCTGAGGCTGGTGGTGACTAGATCCTGACAGATGGTCTACCCACTGCTATTACTGCTGCGCCATAGTCTCATGTCCTGGGCGCCTCCTCGTGGCGAAGGCTGGGTGGGAGTTGGGTTTCGACCTTCTCCCTGCTAAGATCCAGGACACCAATCCACATGAGTCCGCTAACTGACCATGTGCTAGACTCGCTGCCTTTCGGGTGTTCATTTGATCGAAGGCTTTGGCTGAGGACCCGAGTCGTTCTCCTGTCAGGACTGGGCGCCCTGGCAGTATCCTAGTCCATCCTCTCCGGAGGTTAGGAAGTGATCGATGGCCCACTTCCCGTAAAACCTAGCCATGGGAGACAACAGGTTTACGGGTTATAATCTCACAGCTCGATTGGCGTAGAGCACGAGGGCCACGCATTGTCTCTGACGGTGGAAGCACACCTCCGGGTGTTCAATGGTTTGCTACTGCCCGCCTCAAGCCAGGCAGCCCCTGGTCAAATTGGTGCAAACCTGCCAAAAACCCACCTGCGTCTGGCCGTGGTCGCAGGTGCGTATCCAATTACGGTCGCAAAACATATGATAATTGTTCCAGAACCTCAAAGGCTGCGTGTGACGGACGTCAAGCCGACCCCCATCTGTCTCGGCAAACACATTCCCGAGCTGGATCTGCTCTCCACTGTCTTGTGGGTCAGGCTATTGAGCCAGAGGCTCCGGGTGGAGTCCCTCAAGCAAACCTCCGAAGCACAACGACCACCTCGCGTGCGATTGCCCACCAATGCAATCGTATGCCTGCGCGCAAAGCACTTAGCATCGGGTGCTGAAACGTGTGCACACTACTGGACCGGAACTCGAGCGAGCGCCCTGAGCGACGCACTGCACTGGTCGCAATGGAGCTGGCGCGCTACCACATCGATATTACGGCGCTCAGTAAAACTCGGCTCGCTGAGCAAGGAAAGTTACATGAAGCAGGTGCTGGCTACACGTTCTATTGGGTGGGAAACGCCGCCTCAGCACCACGTGAACATAGGTTCGGATTTGCAATATCCGATCGCCTGAATGGCCAGCTGGTAGGTGAACCAACAGGCATCAGCGCGCGACTGATGACTGTTCGCCTACGACTCGGAAGAGGTAAGTTTGCTACTTTTATATGCACGTACGTTCCGACCATGTGTTATCCTGATGACACGCGTGATCAGTTCTACACTGAGCTATCCTCCGTGATACGTTCTGTGCCGAGGAGCGACCGACTATTTCTGCTGGGTGATTTCAACGCGCGCGTTGGGCGTGATGCATCAGCGTGGACAGATGTTATCGGTGCGCATGGCATTGGTTCAGCGAATGCGAACGGTGACTGGCTGCTCTCACTGTGTGCCACTCACGGTCTGACGATCACGAACACTCGGTTTGCACTGAGTTCAAGTGATATAGCAACTTGGACGCACCCACGGAGTGGTCACGCTCACCTGCTCGACTATGCCATCGTACGTCAGCGTGATATGCGTGAAGTGCGCATGACAGGTGTACTGCGTGGAGCTGAGTGTCGCACTGATCACAAATTGGTGCGGACCAAACTGTACATATATTTTCGTAAATCGATGTATTGCACTCCTGCCGTGAATCGGCGTAAATTTAACATTCTCTCCCTCGGTACTGTGGCGAAACGTACTGAGCTGGAGAAGGCGATGGCTGCAAGCCTGTGTGGTGATGTGGACTGTATAGCCACAATGGGCGACCTGTGGCACCACATTCGCGACCAGGTGACAGCTGCTGCCAAAGATACAATTGGGCGCGCAAAATCTAAGCGGCCTGATTGGTTTGATGACAACAATGTGACGATTGGCGCATTGGTGTCAGAGAAGAATGCAGCATTTGCTGCACATGTGGCAGACCCCAGTGACTTGGGGAAGAAGGGTCAGTTTCACAAACTTCGACGGCGACTGACCCAAGAGCTCCGTCGCACTAAAAATGCATGGTGGACGCAGAAGGCGAAGCAGATGGAATGCTACGCCGAACGCCGTCAACGCAAGGAATCCTTTGACTCCTTGAAGGCGGTGTATGGACCGAGATTGTAGCAGCTGAGGACATTGATCGATGTTAGTTCAGGCGCTACCTGCACCCAGACTGCAGACATAATGCAGGTCTGGCGGAAACACTTTGACTGTCTCTTGAACAACCGTTCAGAGATCGACTGGCCTACATTGAACGGCCTGAAGCAGCATGATGTGAAGGCGGATCTGTCGGATAGCCGACACTGGATGAGACGCAGAGAGCACTTGCTCAGCTGCAAAACGGCAAATGTGCCGGAGGTGACGGGATCCCACCTAAAGTATTGAAACACGGTGAACCCGCGTTGTTGACTGCGCTGCACCACTTGGTGCAACGCGTGTGGATTGAGGAGGAGGTGCCTCCTGAGCTGAAGGATGCCCTTGTGCTACCACTGTACAAGGGCAAATGTAGCAAGCAATGTTGCACGAATTATCGTGGCATCAACTTGCTGAGTTGTGTGGGCAAGGTGATTGCCCGAATCCTGCTCAATCGCCTCGTGAGTCAGATTGTTCAGCCTAACGTGGCGGAAGAGCAGTGTGGATTCCGTTCGAGTCGCAGCACTATAGATATGGTGTTTGCGGCTCGTCAGTTGCAAGAGAAGTGCAGAGAACGACACCAGCCATTGTACTAGCTTTTTGTTGATTTCACCAAGGCATTTGATACGGTGAACCGTGAGGCGTTGTGGCTGGTGTTGGGTAAGTTTGGTTGCCCGCGTAAGTTTGTAAGTTTAATTGGATGTCTGCACAGTGGTATGCGAGCGAGGGTGCAGCTGAGTGGAGAGACCTCGGATGACTTTGCAGTTGCCTCTGGTGTGAAGCAATGATGTGTCTTAGCTCCTGCCCTGTTTAATATCTATCTTCATGCAATGTTGTCTTGTGCTTTTGATGCGGCTTGTGCTTACGGTGTTCGTGTGGAGCACCGTATTGATGGTTGGTTGCTGAACATCCGTCGTTTCGGTGCGAGAACTCTAGTCTGTGAGACAACTATCCGTATGTTGCTGTTTGCTGACGACTGTGCGTTGTTCTCATACAGCGCGGATGAGTTGCAGCACATGACTAGTGCTCTGGCTTCGACGGCGGCCAAATTCGGGCTCACCATCAACACAAGCAAAACTGTCTGTCTCTTTCAGCCTTCAACGGAGGTGCAATCTTCAATATTGCCGCAAATCAGCATTGGTGCTGAAGTATTGGAAACCACCTCCCGTTTCAGCTACCTTGGGAGTGTGATATCGACTGATCAGCAGCTACACAGTGCGTTGCGTATTCGCGTGTCGAAGGCAGCAGCGGCATTCGGGAAGCTTGAGTACCGAGTGTGGAACAACCATCAGCTTAGCATTGGCACGAAGCTGATGGTGTACAAATCCATGGTACTGTCCGTTCTTCTATACGGCAGTGAAACGTGGACGATGTACAGTCGGGATGTACGATATCTCGAGCGGTTCCATCAGCAGTGTCTGCGACGAATTTTGCGGATCGGCTGGGGCGCCAGAGTCGCAGACACGGAAGTGTTGCGCCGAAGTGGGATGTATGCAGTGGACGGCATACTTTTACTGCGACACCTAAGATGGCTCGGTCATGTGAGCCGTATGTATTCGGCGCGGATACCGGAACTACTTTTATACGGTCAGCTGAGTATTGGGAAGCGGCACGTGGGGAAATCAAATTTACGTTACCAGGACATAATTAAAGTGAGCCTCACACGTTCTAATCTTGATTGCAGATCATGGCAATCGGAGGTGGTTGATCGGCGTGCGTGGCGCGATCTAATCACGAAGGCAGTTGCTGAAGTGCGGGAGAAAGCCCTCATGCATGCAGAGAAGAAGTGGCAGTTGCGGAAGCGGCAAGCACCGATGGATTGTACGCCATCGACATCGAGCGCGTGGTGCTGTAGAACATGCAGTCGCGAGTGCCTTAGTCAGGCAGGCCTAGTGAGCAATGAGAGAGGTCACTCGGGACCACTGCCGAAGCGACGACGGGTCCAGCAGTGAACGTAGGCAGCACCGGCGCAGCGTTTGTAGTCACGCTGAATTCGATTTACTAACCGCGTGCTTGCATGCTAAGTCTCTTTATTTCAGGTGGTGGGTTTACAGTTTTGCCTTAATGCTTTTCTTTCTCATATAAATTTCTAGCGGGCCATGAGCCATGCCATTAGGGGCCACTACAGAAGCGACGACGGGTCCTACAAAGAAGTACGGCGAGCCGGCACAGCGTTTGTAGGCACGCTGAATTCGATTTACTTACCGCGTGCTTGCATGCTAAGTCCTCTTTATTTTAGGTGGTGGGTTTACAGTTTTTACCTTAATGCTTTTCTTTCTCATATAAACATCTCCCTGTACTCTATTTCATTAACTTGCACAACTCGCCTAAGCCAATTGTATTCGATTTCCATAACATTTTTGCGTTCGTGGCATTTCGTGAACTATACTTTCTGACCTCGTGCACTTAGCTAGGATTTGTTTGTAATCAATTTATTACATATGCTATTTAATTAAGGTTTTTATCACCGTTTCCTTATGCATTAATCGAATTTTTCTCTTTTTCTTTCTCTCTTTCAAGCGTTTGGCCGGTGTTTGATATCCCCGGTGTGGATGCACTTGATGGGCATGTTGACTAGGTGCCTACCTGTCTATTACCCACTACCTCGTCCATACTGGCTCCAGGAGACAGTTGGTCTTTGCTGGAGGGGACGGGGTGCACGGTCCTTGTGGCCGTGTTAGGATCAAAGAGTGGTTCCATGCAGTCAGTGTGGAGCGGACTACGGTCCAGCCACCGCCTTGTGTGCGCTTGATTCCCAAATACCGTGTGCTTGTGTTTGCCTGTGAAGGAGTGTGGGCCGGCTCCGTTGATGAAACTTGGTTCCCGTTCGCATGCCTCCCGGTGTTATTCCTTCGGGTTTACACTGGATTAGGGGTATGTGGTTGGAGCCGTGGGTGGTGCAGCGCAAGCTATCCATGGTCCCTTTTTAGGCGCAGGCGTCCTGTGGCTTGCCACATTGACAGGCAAATCCGAAACTGGATGCCGCCAACCATATATATATGTATATATATTTGGCTACTTACGAGTAGTATAAAATATAAATATTCCTTTGAATAATTTTCTAACCTATCTGTATGACTTCATTTGTATCGTTCAAAAAATATGACAAGCAGAGAACTACTGATGTACAGGCACGCGTTGTGTGGGCGCATGTAGTTGATTGCTCTGTCTGTCTGCAAAGGTTGATACGAACTATGACCATGTCCTGTGGATACGGCAGCTCACATCAGTGCGTAATTCAGATTCAAGCTTGTTAGTAGTTAACTTGATTGGATACAATGTTGTTAACAAATTCTAGCCTTGAAATGCCGCTGTATAAGGACAGGTGCTACACTAATCTGGCAATTACTTTTGGGTGTTTACTCAGACGACCAGGAATGGTCACGGGAGAGCAATAGGTCTAGTATGGTAACAAGCATGCAACGCTGGAGCAAAAAACATTGTACTGGAACTGGCCTGAGAAATAAAAAATAGATCATCTAAATTTAGCGAATGCTTCATTCACGTGAAGGGACCATATAGGCTCGCTGCTCGGTGTCACTGATTGATATTTTACTGATATGGAAGAGGTCAAATTTCACCGGCAATACAAGTTTGCGAGCATGTCGCTAAGATTTGTCTGCAGTGACTTCCTTTGAACAGCAAAAACAAGTCATCCCGGCATTTTGATGCATTTAACGGTAGACAACGTGATTTGGACCATGAGGTTGTCTAGGATGGTTTGTAGTTTAAGCACTGAACTTATGCTTGGATGATGGACACCAATGCTTACATAGTTCGTATAGTTCTGCATGATAGGTGCTTTATCGACTGTGATTAAGATAAAGTAAGTTGAATATAGGAATGGGGACAAACTTGCTCCCTGAAGAACACCACTGTTCTTTGTGAGTGGCTTATACTTTTTTCTCATTAGGCTGGTAGACTGATTACGCTCGGTAAAATAAAATTACAAGAGAGGAACAACGTTTGAATTCCAGGAACTAACATATTCTTCGACAGTAATTAAAGGTTCACATAACTGAAAGAGTCGCTAAAATTCCGCAAGCAGCTGCGGATAGAGTTGACTTAATAGCCCATCGATGAAAACACTGTGTTTAACAAGCCTGTTACCGCAGCTAAGATGAATCTTGAGTTGGATATGCAAAATACTGAGGGTCATCCAAATGTGCGTTGGCTAAACTTCCTTTAAAAAATTTCCCTTAAATATTTAAAGCAACCGACGTCAAGCGATCAGACGATATTTGTGGATATTTTGCTTTGGCATTGGCGTAATGCCTACGCTTCGTCAAATATAAACTACATTGTACTGCTTAAAGTACGATGAGCAAAACTCGGCGAGAAGCAGTGACAAATACTCCGCACAATCCTTGAAAACGACAGGAGAAAGCTTATCCGGACCAGGTACTTTGTTCAACTGCGCTTCGATTATTTCTTTGTGTACTTCTAGGCTGTTCACTGATGGAAGTATATGTGAAGGGTAGCTGTAAATCAGCAGAAAAAATAAAAAATAAAAAGTGATATCCTGGTCAAAAAATTGTGATTCCGTTTTTCCACATCCGAGATTAAATACGTGAACTTGCGAGTGACTCCGCTTAACTGCTACAGCATTTGATATATTTCGCGATAGTTATTGTTACCAGGTTTGGCTTTAACGTAGGTCTTGTTTAGGCGACTTAATAAGATTTTTCTCTCAATCAATAGAAATTTTACTGCTAGTACGTATTGTTGGTTAAAAGAGTTCTCTTTAAGCGGATGAGTTCGTTTGAGTCGTTGAGACGAAAATCTATCGGCAAGAGTAAACATTATTCCAATTGCACAAAATACGTCGAAGCAGAAATTAAAGTAACTGGACAACCAGTCACAAGATCACGATATTTCCGTATAGTAAAATTAACTAAAACCTGTAAGGGCAATTTTTCACGCACTTGCCGAATGTTCTGAAGGTTATTGTCTCCAACTAAACTTTCGATTTTGCAACCAGTGTGATCTTCATGTTTCATCTTGCCTTAGAGAACAAGAGCCAACTTTACGATGGCATGAGCAGAGCTCCCAAGCGGCGCCCGATTACAAACAGAAAACACTTTCAGGTTTTTAACAAATACAATGTCAAGAATAGCTTCCAACTAGATTAGATAGTGCACCATGTTCTTTAACCCAAAGCTAACAATGAAGCTGGCGTCAGATCTGTTAAAATCGTTAGTAACTAAGCACAAGGAAGGTTTTAGAGATTTGGGGACCGCAGCTGCTCATCCGTCGCAAAATTCTATAATTTGTTAACGGAAATCTGGGTGGGTTATAAAAAGTAGCCAGTAAAAGCGAACGATAACCGTTTTCATTTTCCAAGTAAACAGTTGTGTTGCGAGTTGTATTTGAAAAGACGCTGGTAATCGATGTGCACCATAAAGAATTTAGGTAAATGATAATGCCACCACATCAGTTCCTCTGTGTACATTGGCGGTCAGGAGAATAATAGCAAAAGCCGTCGAGTTCAACGACATCAACTTCAAGCCTAATGTGGAGACAGGTTTCCTACAGCATAGTGATGCCCAAGCGAGAATATTCACGACATTTTGCCAGACACTGAGGTCTTCCACTTTTATGAGTAATGATCCGATCTTGAAACTTAAGTGAAACTCGCCATCCTGAACGATGTTTTTGTGTAGAATCCCCAAGCTTATTTTTGCTTCCTAGGGTAAAGTGTTTACTACATTTGTGTGAAAACACAAAGCTTCAAGTTATCAATAGGGCAAACGATTATGTCCCTAGTTGCAAAACAAGATGTTGAAAAGTTAAAACAATAGGGTTTTGTTTCAATGCTGAAAAGTTTGAGATTTAGCAAAAACATTGGATTTGAACTATAGAGCCTTTAAGCATATGAAGGTCAAACTTTCCCTAATGTCTAAATGCAATACAGCTTTTCTCTTTCTGTGGGAAGCATTATGCGACAGCTGACAACTCGGTGTGTTACACATAAATACACTTAGCATCACAACAGATTTGACGCCACACTGCGGTTTTATTGGCCCAAAATTGGAGCCGTTTGTTTGTTACTATGCTGGCAAACTTCTCTGAATCGTGCACCCAGATTCATTCAGTTTGAGAGTCATCTGCCCAATTTCAGGTGACAACGGCTTGTACGCATCACCGAGCTGTGCGGGAGCCCGACATATGTTAGACCAATCCCATTAACTTCAGCTAATGATTTGTGCGTTAGGGCTGTTTTGCCCCAAATGGACTTGAGCCATCGATGGACAGCCATCGAATGCAAACAATTTTTATAGTTTTTATTTCGAGGACTTCAGACACAGTAAACTCATTAGCCGTTTCCTGTGATGGTCACTTGTACCGGCCTACTGTTTGTTACAGGCTGATGCAGTTACATAGCATATCTATCAACGGCATTAACTGAGAACGGTGTCAACATTAACTCATGATCACAAGTATCTGAGGTGGATAGCTGCGATTCAAATGCAGCAGATACAAAATCATTTGTAAATTGAGTTGTATTTCTTATTCCGTGAATAACTATTCAGAAACGGTTACTAACCGACCGCTTCCAAATGGTTCCTACCTGACCGTAGTTTCTGGTGTCGGTGTACAGACGACAGTTTCCGCATCCGAAACCTTTAGAAGCCATATAGAATAAATGAACAATGAACTGATTTATCATTGGTAAAAATGCATATGCTTGACAAGTCCCGTAAGATGGTTGGAGTTAAATTTAAAAGTAAAATGGTCGAAGTATAAGTAACTCTTCGATTCAAGCGTCCACTGTTCGACAGTATAAAGATGGTTTGAAGTGGGAGTAGCATGTGCACCCACTTGATAGTAGGAAAAGCATTTATAATTCATTTCATCCGTGAAAAATGAAAATTAGACATGACGGCGCCTACTTATTTGCCACTTCACTTGACCGACGTGATATCTGGATCCAGTGTAAGTACATCCAATCTAATCTCAAGGACGCTTTTGCACGTATGCTCACCGCCAGGTTGCGGGAAAGTCTGCTGAGCACAAGATTAGTTCGCATGGTTTCGTCCTCTGAATGAAAAGTACCATATCAGTAACGCAAGTGTAAACGTGTGTCATCTAGGTGCTTTTTAAACAGCCTTAATCTGGGCTCAAGAAACGATGTTTGTTGGAAGCTCCCTCCAGGTTCGGGACACCCATTTCTTCGACAATCACTTCCACAGTTGTACGTTGCCTTTTTGAGCTGACAGCTTCTTAGATTACTATTATAACTCAACTGCACCAGCTTGCGACAGTGTTGAATTGGACTTGTCAGTATTGACTATACGATGACATGGACATTCACCACTGTGTCATCTTAGTGCCTCCATTCTGCTCTGGTAGGGTTAGTGAAACCACCTTCTAACGAGTTTGGTTGCTCTACGCTGTGGAGCATCAAGTGTTTCAACATCACGTTTGCGCGAGTGACGCCAGGCCTGAATCGTATATTCCACGTGAAGCCTCATATAAGCTTTCAGTATTTGCGGAAATTGCCGGCACGAAATTTCCTGAAGAATTCCGTAAGAGTCCAGAATTTTGCATGGATCGTTTCTATACTTTTTCCGCCTGTCTAGAGCAGCCTGAATCATCTTCACAATTACCCAGAGGTCGCATTCCTGAAAAGCACGTTGCAACAGTTGCGCCGCAATCGATCATCGTTGGTAAGCTAATGGCGTACGCTCACAACTGCATTTCGCCAAGTGAAACTGGAGTCAATTTTCGGATGACCGGGTATATGCCCTATTGCCATCGCTATGCATTGACGTGTGATCCTCCGGTGTCTCGATGTCATGCGAGATTTTTATCTCGTCTGCAAATATCAAGAAGTATCTCTGCAGCACACTAGCAAGATCGTTAATAAATTCTGATAAGGAACGTGGCTCTAATACCGATCCTTGGGTCAGGCCACACGGGACGTTATTATTGTCGGAAAGGTAGCTGCTGACTAACACCTCTAGCTGACGATGAATGACGAGGTTGCTTATCAAACCTACCAGATAGTCACCAATTCCATGGCTACAAAGCTTGTGAAGAAGAATGCAGTGGTCCAGAAGATCGAACGCTTTGGAGAAATTTCGTTATATTACTTGACTCCTACTCTGTCCAGCTTGATCGGACCTGAAGCAAGTTCGTATTGCAAGACCGTTTTCGGCGGCATCCGTGCTGCTATGAAACTATGATATTGTTGCTCTCCGGGTTTCCCATGAACATCACTGCAAGTACACCTCCCGTTAATTGGGAGTACCCTGGGATGAGAGTGATTAGACGGTAGTTCGGAGGCACCGCATTATCTCATGTAACATTTTAAATGTCTGACTCACAATATTGCAGAATTCACAAATGTGGCATATTATCTTAACAGTGCAATCGTTCTCTGAATTGGATAGTGCTAAAATATAAATTTAACAAATTTTTGAACTACTGCACAGATGTTGCCTCTATTATATGTTCAGGCAAACTGTTCTAAATATTTACTGCTAACCGTTCGAACATAGTGGGTGTGACGCTCGTTTCATATCCGGCACGACAAATTTGTATCTGTGTGCGCGTTTGTTGCATGTCCGCCGTGAGTGCAGCATTGGCCGCAGCATGGGGAAGTCACCTAGACGTAGAATGCGGTAGGAAATAATGAGGTCAACTCGCCCCCGACGGTAGGACAAGGTGTAGAGTCCTAGTTTCTCGCACCGGTCTTCGTAACCCAAACCAAGTAAACTCGGGATGAGCCTGGTAGAAACGTGTTGGACCCGTTCGATCTTTTGTGCCTCGTCTCGGGTAGTCGGAAAGTAGGCGGGCGAACCGTATTCTAGCATTGGTCTAATGATGGAAGAAAAGAAGCGAGTGGCAACCTCTACTGACGTTGTGCCGAAGCTACGTTTGAGCGCCCAAAGCATGCGCAGTCCGTTACGATATAGCCTTTTCGTGTTGTCCACGGACTTCAAATCGCAGCGCAAGAGTACACCTAAGTCCTTCACGGAGGTTGTGGTATAGAGCGGTTTTCCGTCAACTGTGTACGTTCGACGGTCAGCACCCTTCCACAGGCTCATAACTACAGACTTGTCTGGCTTGACCGGGAGTTGAAGTACTGCATACCATGTGGATAGGCGGTTGGGGTATTGCTGAAGTACACCATAGTTGTTGGGGGCGTCAACTTCTCTCCAAATCTTCATGTCCTCAGACAAGGCATACAGGGACCGGAGAAGCTGAGGTTGAACGTTGATGTGGATCAGGAACAGAGTGGGCCCCAGCGCAGTGCCTTGAGGCATGCCAATTGTAGAGGGTCACCGGTCAGATAGATGGTCATGGACCTGTAGCCTTCACTTTCGTCCAACAAGAAGGTCGCAGATCCACTGCTGCAGTGAAACACCGAGACCGCACATCTTGAGTTTGTGAAACGGGACCTCATGGCTCACTTTGTCGAGCGCTTTACTGAAATTGATGAATATCACATCGACAGACTTCCCCTTGCTTATTGCCTTCAAGCACTCATGTCTCGTCACAAACAAGTTTGTAATGCATGAACGACCTTGCATAAAACCGTATTGTGCGGGCATCAGGAACACTTTTGCTCGTAGCAACTGCAACAATCACTTGTTACGATTTTCTCTGCAACCTTTGTCAAGAAAGATACCAGACAAATAGACCTGTAGTTGTCTGCTTTGCTAGGGTCGCCGCCTTTCGGAATAGACTTTACCACCGAACATTTTCAATCAATCGGCAACGAACCTTTGGATAGCGACCTGTTTGAAAGATCTGTCACGACAGAAGATGATGGCCGAAAGTGACTTGCGAATCCGTGGGTGATGACCATCAGGTGCGACATGTTTGGTGCCTTCAAGGCTGGCGAGTAATTGACATACTCCTTCAAAGTCGAAATCCGGTCTTTCGAATCCGGTAATGACGGTACTCGTCGAACGGAACAGACACCCCTTCATTTGCAAATATAGAAGCGAAGTGCGCCGGCAACGCGGACGCGGACGCGTGCTCATTTCTGGAAGTTAGGGGCTATCTGTTCGGGCATCCAGCACTGGCACATCACCTGTCAGCTTCAGGTGTCGCTTCAATAAAGTAAAGATTCCCTTTGGAGCGGTCTTTGCTGCGATGGCAAGTTTCTCTTTGAAATGGCAACGATTGTTCCTTTTTTCACTATTTCACATATTCTGCTGACGTTTATACCCTTAGCAGAGCGAGAGAGGAGGAATCTGTCCCACATCTGAGCCGCCTCCGAGCCAGATTTCCACAATACTTGTCAAACTAAGAAGGCTTAATCGGTCCAAACTTCAAACATTTCAGTGGCATAAATTGGCAACACAATGATGTTAACTATTGTTTTAGAAATATCCAAAAGTCTTCCACAGATGCAGCTTGTGACCGAGACCAAACTAGTTGGCTCGCGGCTAGAGCTAAACCGTGGAAGTCCGTTTTCCAGTAGTTGTAAGCTGGTTATAGCGGACATGGATACAGCAAAGCTAATTCCATATCACCTATGAGCACTGAGTGTTCGCTTGTTGCCAGGGCTCCAGGGTCCGAAGGTCACGCGCTCGTGGTTCGTAGGTCGTTAACGTCAGGTCGAGACAGGATGGAGTTGAGTGTAATGTGTATTGGCCAACCCTGGAACGCACTCTCAGATTCAGTTGTATCCTCCCCTACCTCGGACATTTTCAAAAAACGATTAGATTTTGCTCTTAGCTCCCAGCACTTTGTTACCTGAACTCCTCTATTGAGAATTACGCCGAGCATACTTTTCTACAGGATTTCTGTATCAACTGGAACCAAGTGAGCGACTATATTTTAGTTTTATCACGTCTTATATCAAGGACTACCACACCCTAGTGTATTTCTGAAGGTTTATGCTCGAATATTTTAATTGTTATGTTATTTATCAAATTATTTATTTCGGCAGACGTTCGAAAGTTGACCCACATATTTTTTTACATCGTGTTCACCCCAACCATCCAGGTTATTATATTTACACCCGTAGAACTTGACAAAGAATATACCAAATCAGAGAACGGGAGCAAGAGGATGATCCACATGTTAGATCAAAGAGGTAGTAAGCACTGAGTAGAGCTCGTTGAACTGGTTCGAATGAGCGCACGCACAATATTGTGTGGAGAGTTTTAGAGAGACCACAGAGAGCGAAGCGAGAGCCGAGTTAAAGTGCAGCCGTACATGAGGTGCAACGCGATGGTTTGGAACTCACAGAATCCCCCAAAAGAAAATGCAATTCTTTCAAGCGACTGAAAGCATTTGCCGTGGAAAAGTGTCAAAGAATGCTATGTAGTGTAACCTACGCTGGGAGCGCTTTTGCAGTTACCTCTATGTTAAGAAAATAAACAATGCTGGTCATTTTCCTCAAGAATGATTTAGCTTGCGAATTTCCCACTGCGTTTTGCTTTATCATAACACTATGTTTTAACTGGGTTTACCCTTACGTGAAACCTTGTCTAGTGTGCTCGAAAAGGGTTTATGTGAAAATAAACTTTATACTTTACTATTCGTAACGGGAAAAGTAGGTTACGCTAATTTTTGCACAGAACCTCCGTATGTTTGTCACATATCTAGGTTGATCACCATGGTCCAGGTCCCTGAGTGGACAACTTACGGAGGTTTTACTGTACTTGCATTTAAATATGCCTTAAAAATAAAATAGAGTTACACCAAAAATGAGTATAAATTATTTAATATGTAAACTCACTAGAACACTAAATCAGTGCGAACCCTGAGCTTGTTTCTGTGCAAGCAGACTGTTCCATCTGGAAGTAATAGGAGACAGTGACACCCGAAGTGTTTTACTGACGTTCAGTTTATTTAGCTGTTTTGTTTTGTTTGCTGTCACTGAGGACCCCGCTTCAAACAAATACGATGTAAGCGATGGCTATAGGGATTTGTGTACTCTGGTGGCAATCTGTTGGTAATCCACCATAAATTTAATCCAGAACAACGGCGGAGTTGTTGTCTATACCCTAGTTTTAAGGCCGCCGTCATTTGCAATCTCCAGCAGGTAATATTCTTCTTGCACATGCATGCTACCATCGCCTGGTTTGTTGACCAATTGGGCTCGAATTCATTCCTTACCAGTTCGTGGAAAATATGTTCCGACGGCATTCCAAGGACCGTGCTGCTCTGCCAGTTTGCGATGGTGACCTCTCAAATTTTCGTTGTGACTGAGCTCTAGCAAATGACGGTACGTGCGGTTGGGACGTTTCGAAACTGGTAAATCAATGTGGGATCCCCGCGCAATAGCCGGTACTGTCCTCTGAAGATCCGATCAAGTGTAGCCTTCGTTCATGCGGCAAATTACACTGACCCTTGACATTCTAGGTTGTCCGGCGTTGGTTATCCCCAAGACAGTGAAATTTCTCCTCAGCCATGGCTACCAGACCAGTATTGTTTATTCCACTTGTAGGCTTGTGTATGGAAAAGTCGGTGGTTTGAATCACCCAAACGCGTGTTGCAGGAGGACCACATGTCGGAAGCTGCTCCTTGATGCCGTTGCGGCCTGATCCAAACATCCGAGATAGACATAAAGCAAAACACTTAAACAATTCTCGTCAGAAGACGAGTGAAGCTCCTGGTTGTTGAGCATGTAGGAGTACACCAATTTGGGCCGTAAGTGCAGCACTCTACATTTGTCCACATTGAATCGAAGTAAATTCAGGACTGACCACGTGTATAACTGTCAAGATCAGCTTGAAGTACTGTGATATCTTCTGGTTTATTGATCGCCCTCCACACATAGATATCATCGGCATAAAGCAGGCAGTTAAGGAGTATGATGCGTACGTTTCGTAAATATACACCAACATAATCGGGATCCCAGTACCGATCCCTGTGGTAATTCGCATTTATCTCGGATTGGACCTGACAGCGATTAAGGTGCACGTGCTTTCAAGCGCCGGTGTATGAGAAGGATTTTGATCCATCCTAGGAGAGGATAACAATGCCAAAGTGCTGGGTTTTGAAAAGCAGAATGTCATGAATTAAAAGGTCGAACTACTATTAGAATTCGAGAAAGTCTACATCAACGCCTGTGCCATTGTCCACTGCTTCAGTCCAGCTGGATCGTGCTAGTAATAGGTTTGTAGGGAACGATCGGTTTTGCCGCCTGCATGGTGTTCCGTTGCGCGGCAATTAAAGTAAGTAGGCCTTTGGAGCATTAGAAATAATAGCTTCCATGACCTTCGAAAGAACTGCTTGTAAGAGAATGGGGCGGAAGTTCGCTGGATAAATTTTGCAGACAACTGGGAAAGGTTAAAAGAGCGCGCCTGATACCGTATCAACGATTGGATACTTTACGGACTTTTTAATTACTCACCATATTCATTCCTTATCTCTCTGTGGTTCATCGGGAAATCTTGAAGCACATGGGTAGACAGGTTAGAGTCTATGTCCGCAGATGGCTTCGCTTACCAGAGAATACATCAGTAGCGTACTTGCACACATTTATCACGCATTTTCGGGTAGGCATTCCATCCGTTACTGCCAACAAACGGTTGTTGCGAAAAAGCTCGTTGGAGATGCATCTTGAAAATTCCCATCCCATTACTGGTTGGGCGATCCGGGATCCGGCGACCGCTACCATCCATAAACTTGAAAACTCTCCTGTTTACATCAGCGAGCACGTCGTCACGGATAAAATCTCTTCGGCTATAGTTTGGGAATAAGCTCTCCTGAGCTCAGCCGAGGTGAGTATATTACGTGAGACGCAAACAACCCCAAAATCGAATTATTGGCTGAGGGAACAGGCGAGAATTTTTCCACGACTTGTATCCAGGAAACTCTACTAAGTAGGGGTATTCTAGAAAGTTAGGCCCGTATAGCCATTAGTGACTCCCTTAATTATTGCGGAAATTGCGGCAAAAGGGAATAATATCCCAGTACTGCAATCCTGCGAAATAACTCACGACGCCCGCTATAAACCCATAATGTTATAGACCAACAGGTTGTCAAAGTATTGCGAAAAATGGGTGCCCTCCTTATGCCAGAACCACGGATTTTAACCCCCACGTCTTTTACCAAAGCGGACATCCTAGTTTTTAAAGTTTCCATTGTATATGTTCTGAAAATAGTGATTTGCGGCGTCGATCGTTTGGAGCGCACATACCAGACTAGAAGGGAGAAATACGGGGCGAAAGCAATGCTTCTGCTATATCGCAATATTTTCAAGCACAGTTTCCAGAATCACGCGGGATCGTTCACCGGCCGATTATTATTACCACTAGAGGTATAATAAACATGGTTTAGGCGAAAAAATTTATTCATTAGGGCTGACCAAATTTGTTATTTCCGATATCTGTGTTTCGATATTTTGACACCCCCTTAGACCTTAACATGCGTATATTCGAGTGGCTTACTCCAGCTTTGCTTAAACACAATCATTATCTAATCACTGTGACAAAGGCAACGGTTCCGCCATAAGAGCCCGTATTTTTAGTTTCACATTTTGTTCCTATTCCACCGGGACTTTCGTCCCAACTTGGCGTATTGCTGTAAGGCTTGGTTGTTGAGCCATACATGCCGTGGCCAAAAACAAATGTTCATGGCTGTATGGGAACAGCTGCCTCCCTTGTGAATAGGAGTAATCATCTCGTGTTCCCACATGTCGGGCGCGTACATTTCGTCAAAACAGTGTTGGAAAAATCAAGCCAAAGGCTTAGGTAAACTCTCTCCTATCGTCGCTAGCGAATTCCCGTGTGCAATATCAATGCCAGGAGAGCCCTGCTTGCTCGTACACAACGGCACCTTTAGTACAGCTTCTGCTTGAAGGATAAGTGTGTGAGTTTTCGGGGTGAAACAACCATTGGCTTAGGGTTAAGTTGCCAGTGATGGCACTGAAATGTTGCAGCATGTTGTTCGACCAGTGTATTCGCCGCCTCCTTCGGTGTCCGTGTAAGTCCGTCCGTTGTTTAAAGAGAATGGACACCTCATTTCAACTAACGTAGACTGTTGACGTGTTGATACAGAAGCTTGTGATTTGAGGCTGTATGCACTGCCAACTTCAGCTGACACGTAAATCTATCCTTGTGAAAAAGCTGAGTACAGTGGTTATGTTGGGTCGCATAGGCCATCCAGTTCTCAGTACTCTGAGAGAGTTTCTAGAGGTGCCAAATTTTGCTTCGCACCGCTATACACATTCATGTACTGCTCCGCAGAAATGAGACGAAGTCCCTCCGGTGGTGAATCTTAGTCGCTGATATTTCGGCAACCAGGTAGTTACACTTGCTGACGAAATGTTTCCCTGCACTAGCTGGTGCCACATCTGCCAGAAAGGTCCATTTGGTTGTCTCATCTTCGAGTTAATATGTGTTGGCGTATAATCGTTCTGATTGCGTCGGAAATATCCACCAGATACTCTTCATTGCAAGTGTATTCGAAGAGTAGGAATACGTGATCTCTACAATCCAATGGGACTTCGAGGATCAGCCTTACGAACATTAGTTCTTCGTTGGTAAATATCCTAACCAGTACTAATTGCGTATCTTTTTCTCGGAATCCGCTGGTAGTGTTGATGTGGCCCTACAGCTGGTAACTGGAGACAAACTATGGTAGATCGGTATTTAAATGTTTTCCGGGAACTACTTGGGATTCCAGAACGTGGATGTTGAAATCTCCCGTAATGAGACTGTGACTGTAAGTTGTGTTTATTGCTCGCCTTAGTGCGAAAGACAGGTAGAACTTCATTTCTGGCGTGGAGGAAGGACAGCGGTAAAGGACTTCCAACCCAGTCACCTTGTAGACTGCATTAAATAGAATATCGTACCATGCTGGCCAGATTCTCCATGAGCTCACATTGGAGGTGGCTGCTGAAGTACAGAGCCAGCCAGCCACCTTTGCTGGGTCGGACGTACCTAACAATGCACATGTCTGGCACCGCGATCTTCATGTTACTTATGTCACCATGTCTCCGTTATAGCGATGAGGTCGCGTGGTTTTTATCCCTGAAGCAGCCGCATATTGGAAAGTTTACTGTGTAAGCCTTGAGTGTTAGTGTGCATACAGGAGAGCTTCTCGGATGTCAAAAGCTGTTGACTAGGAGCAAAGATATGTAGGGAATTTGTGCCGACCGATGAGATGCAGATATCTAATCGTTTTTTGAGTGAATTGCCAAATCTCAATATGAATGCGCGCTGTCTTTGCTCTCACTTGCACCTGGGATATATAGTCCATCGGCAGCCTTCTCGATATATACGGGTCTTAGCGCACAGGTTTCTGAATCACTGTTGTGGTTACATTGAGTCGCGGGTGGTGTCGTTTCTGCGAGAACAGCGAGTGGCTTCCGCATTGTTGGAACTCACATTTCACCGAGGTAGCTTTGAAAGAACTGTGAATGAAATCCGACAAATTCATTGCAACTAACTTTACACCTTTGTGCGAAAATTAACATCGCGAAGAGAGATTTGCTCGCGCAGAAAAGCTTGCAATTCAGGACGTCTGCAGCCATAAACGCGATTTGGCTAAGGCCTTGGCGTGTTATAACTTGCCTGAACAGCATACGAGATAGAGTCTTTTCCTGGAAATTTGGAAAATTTACTGTCAACGCGTTTGCCTCTTCTGCTTCAGACTTTCTTGAGATATAATTTCTCGTTTTGAACACAGGAAGTTTGTTCTTGTCATTCTTCATTGCGTACGTACCCTATTTAAAGTCCAAATTCCCACTTGGCACGTATTCACGCATTTGGATAAAATCGAAAACGAATGCTATTCCTAGCTTCATGCGTCTTAGCCACAGTGGCTCCGGTTGTAGCATCTTACAAAGCTCAGATTAGTTAGGTTTAATCGATGAGTTAAAGTTAGCCTTTGTGTATGGTCTCTGCACCTTTTCTAAGCATATTTGGTGGCGTTACTTGCTGCTTGTAAAATTTATCGAACAATATTCTAGTAGTGCGTGAACGCACAACTTAAAGTTACCGCACCGACAATTATTTTACGATGTGATTTGCGCTTCTTTGTGATCTGTTCGGGTATATTACACCATCAAAAGTTAG